>JAJODA010000364.1:0-79488 GCA_021730345.1 Fusarium cicatricum
ATGCTCCGAGACGGAAGGAAAAGCGGGTCACGTGCGTATTACTCTTGTGCTGACTCATCCGCTAATCCCCAGCCTCTGTTTCACAAACCCAACTTTTCTCGCTTTCCCTGTTCCCTCCTCTTTCTCTTCTTTCTTCTTCAGATAGCAAGAACGTCCGCCGCACGCTGTCCAGCAAATGGGCAGCGATTAGCCGGCAGGGTCTTTGGACTCATGGACAGTTCTGAGAAGAATATTGGGAAATTGGATCCGTCGTTAATCTCGACACCTAGTTTTCTCCGTCTAGGTGTCGTTTCATTTTTGAGATCTACATTCTTGCTTCCAAGTGACGTTTATGAAGCTGTGATTGCGTGCTTGTTTGTCACAGCATGATAATGCCATTTGCCCTGTGCTACGTTTATGCTTGTTCATTATCGTTTGTAAAGCACTGTTACTATCGCTCCATTGCGTGTGTTTGGTCAACATTGGGGTATACTGTTTGCGATTGCGGATGCGCAGTTGTTGGATGTCTTCCGTGACTCATGGAAGCAGGCAATCATGGGCTCTGGTTACTATTTAACCATGGAGCTGTCCTCAGTCTGGCACTCATCGTCTCGAGAGAACTTGTTCACAGGTCTCTTGCTTATCTGATTTGCATAAAGACTACATTATACTACCTCAACTACGTCACCTTTTACTACCTTATCGTATAAGTTATATATATTCGCGTGCGCCTCTTTTGGTTCATTTGCTGTCTGGGTCTTCCATGGATAGCATCTATGACCATAAGGCCTCTCCAAAGGAATCGACACCAGAGTCTGGACGCGTCTTCTTGGACTCACCAGCGCTCAGCTCGAACCCTCAATTCTGGGAGCGGCTTTGGCAGCTCAACGCACAATCGCTGTCCAACAATCCACACTTCGCAGCGAATAAGCTGGTCTGACGAGCGGTTCGGTCATCCACTGGTGTTTTCAGTTTAACAATCCGAAGACCATCTTCAGCGGCTACCTCAACGGTTCTGCGGTCCAGGCACCCGTCGACAAGATTGCCGAGTGTTGTCCAAACTCAACACTCTTCCACCAACATCGGTGCAGATAATCAACTCGATACGGATACATTTGTCTTAGCTTATACTATTTGGATCTGGCTCTTTGCTTCGGCCGCAAGGCGGGAGGCTTGGGGTTAGGGTAGGAATCACGGGAAGACAGCGTTATGAAACTGAGTTCATGTCGACTTTCTAAGATATTGGCCTGCAAAGAATTCCAAAACTTGAGATGATGAAACCGCAACAAACGGTGGTTAGGTAAAAACAAAGATGTAATGGGAGAGCGAAGGAAGCTTTTTATCCATCATAACAGCACCATAGGGGATGAGACTTGTACCTTGAACTGGACGAGACAGCTATACTGATGCCCTATATGTATTCGACCAACATAGGACAGAAGAGCAGGATATCTACTAGATAAAAGGCAACGAAGGAATCAGAATACGCACATTATCTGTCTGAAGTCCCTCGATACTGTGCTGGTCTAACAACCAGTACAGGTACCCTAGTATGAGAGACAAAGAGCATGGGTCCAAGACAATGAATGGTTAACCCAAAAGCCCCAACTGATACAGAAACAGGAGCAAAAAATACATCTCTCTTTGTTCCTTTGTACTCCGGTCATTCTGTTCGCCATTGTATCGTACCAAAAGACGAACAGAGAGTCTCTCAGACGCGTATAAAACACTGTTTGCACGACTCCATGTCGACTTGACCACAAGTCTGACCATACTATTAACCCTCCCAGACCAAACCCCTCTGTCCTGTATCACAGTTCTAACCAAAGCTTCATAATGGCAAGCCCCAGCACCTTCACCACACTTCTCATGTCGGCAGCCGTTGAGCCTGCCCCAACTCCGACCAGATCCCACGACGAATCGGCCTTTGAAGAACCCGGCAGCACCAAGCCCTGGGTCATTGGACTCGCCGTCGGTATCACAGTGCTCTTCATGTTTCTCGTTGTCCCGTGTTCGTGTCTCTGGTGGCTGGCCTACCGGAACGAGCGTAAGGATGAGAGGCGCCGGGCAGAGGCGCGCGCGAGGGTTGCTTCCACACTGAGGTTGAATCCGTAGAAAGCCGAGGTGAGAGCCCATCAGAAGAGGCAGTCGAGATCTCATGGCGAGAAGGGAGTGCGCGCTACAACGGGTGTTTGATGGTGAAGTTGAGATGCGTAGATACTAGAGAGTCTAGATAAATACATGTCAGGCTTAGAAGAATCTCTGTATCAAACGTATCCTACGCTTAGATCAATCTAAGCTTTAAATCCTCAGTCTTTTGCATGTTAACATGGTATTTCCTTGTTGTTTGATCCATTTTGTAGTTATGGCTGTAATGGCAGCGCTGTTCGCGAGTAAACGAACACCGTGATAACTTGAGACTACCTTGATCGTTTGAGCGTTTACACATTCTTGAAAAGATGATATGTTCAAACAAATCTTTCACTAACGTCTCGTTCTCATGATGTGAACTCACACTGACCACTTTGAAGGTCTTGTTCGGTCGACTGTTCGCTATTGAACCATTGCGTTCACTTACACAATACCGCCTCTCCAGCATCAGTTCTCCCACAGGTTCATATATAACTCCTCCTCTTCTTACAAGTTCTCTCCTCTCAAAGACAACTCTCACGCAAGCCCTCATTCTCTTCACTTCAAGAAACCGAAGCCAAAGAAATCCAAGCCAAACCACCACATCACAATCAAGCAACCATCTTCGTCGACATCATGTCTCCCGTCATCGACAGCATGCCAACCCGCCAGGTCGCCTGGATCATCGTCGGCGTTATCCTTGCCGTGATCTCTATCACCCTCATGTGGCTTCTCGTCCACTTCACCTTGCGCAAGCCCAAGACCTCTACCGCCGCCACCACCCCTGGTCCTCGCCGCAACTTGAACAACACCGACTCCTCCGCTCAGGCTCAGAGCGATGACCTGGAGGCTCCCGCCTCTCCCCGAGCTGGTGGCCAGCAGGACTCCCCTGCCGCCGCTGCTCTAAAGGCCATCCAGCGTTCCTTCAACGCCGGGCCCGAGGGCGCTCCCAAGCGCAAGCGTCGCAACGCTATCAGCACTCGCGACAATGCCGGTCCCGCCACCTAAGATCATCACGATGAAAGCCGTTGACGGGGTTGAGATGATCAGGGGAAAGGATCATGGGGACTAAAATCAACGGAATGGAATCATGGGATCAGGATCATGGGGATAGGGATCATAGGATCGAGAAAGGAAGGACAGACAGCACAAGGCCCAGATATGAAAGGACAGAGATGTGAAGTCCACCTGGGTCAATAAAATGCCATTAAACGCCATACCACGTCTCAAACACCGTGAAATTTCAGTGTCTCTCGTGCTAGCAAGTAACTCAAGATCCAGTAGCATCGTTATCCTTTGAGCCTCATGACGCTGTTCATTAATATGTACGTGTAGGGGAGAATTGTCCCGGCCCGGGTGCATTCCAACCATCTATCTAACCATTCAGCGCCCAAATACATCGCTCTGAAGTAATCATACAGCCTACTTCGTGGAAACTCCCGCCTTCGTTAACCTCATATCCGTGTCGCCGTTTTGTTATGTGTGAGCATGTCCAGAAATATTAAACCAGTCAGCCTGTTTTTAGTTCATGTTGAAGCCGCCGAATAATGAAGGGGGTATCTGGTTCTGTGGTGGATTCATGTTCCCCCACATATCCCAGTTAAGCGTCGACACGTCCAGGTAACCACCCAAGAATGGATCAAGCTCCGTCATCTGCGCAACAGATGTGGGAGGCTGGGCCGCGTGTTGTTGACAGGGTGGCTCTGAGTTACGGTCGTCGCTGGTTGCGCACTCGCGTAGGCGGAAGATGAAGCTGGGACAGTCGATGCGTTGGCCTTTTTGGAGAAGAGCTTGCTCGCGAGCTTTCCATGCCTTCAAAGTGGTATGGGCCTGCGTCGAGTTTGCCTTCTGAGACATATCCAGAAGCTCTGGGTGAAAACGGTATATCTTCTCCACCAAGTTCCAAGCGCGATCCGCAAGAGAACCTGTCGGTCGCTGGCATAGTTGCTTCGTCATGACAGTAAATATGTCAATCTGGAAATGGTATTTGACAAACCACAGGAATCCTGCTTGATCCATCGCTTCGTAAGCGTTGGTGCTGTGCTCGTTGTTCATCAGGACAATCTTGAACAGATTGTCTTTCTTGCTGGTGATCTCGGTCCCCCATTCTGGCTGCTGTCGCATAGGTACCAACATCTCCCTCATCTTACTGATGAGCATGGGCCGGATGGTAAGGGCTGCGGTGTGTACGTTTCCGGCGCTTGCGTCAATGTACCGATCCTCTACATCAAGCAAATCCCTCTCAAGAGTGTCGACAAGTTCCATGTACTTGTCGATCGATGGGAAAGTTGCAGGATCTCTCTCCTCATAGTCGTCGCCCATAATGGCAGCTTCCAGTCCAGGAGTACCATGAAGAGATTCGGCATGGACGAGAAACTTGGCAATCTGATAACCAACCAAGCAGAATGCCATCTCCGTTGGGCCCTCGCGAGGTTGAACAGGCTCATTCGAACTAGGGAAAAGATCTGCATCGTTCACGTTTTGGGGCGTCTTGGTGTCCCAGCTGCTGGGAAGCATGGAGTGGCTCAGCCCAGAAACGAAAGCATTCTTGGCATCTTGCAAGATGATCTGCCACCACATGCGCCGTCGCATCTCAGTCTCGAAGGCGTTAAGGCGTAGATAGTCACCGTCCCGGTGATAGCCCATCTTTTGCGCGATTCGAACGACCATTCCGCTCAAGATCCAAGCAGCGTGCCTATCGTAGCGGTTCTGAAGAGACAACTAGAGCAAGTTTGTTAAACCTTGTGTTACATGCGATATTTTGCAGGGAGGGTTCTTACCAGATAGAGCAGCAATGCTTGCAGAGCGACCATGTCGTAGTTTTTCAGAAAGTTGAATCTTGTTAGTGCCACTTTGGTTCCAACAGTGTACCTCCGTAGGGCTTCTTCGCGCGAGCATCCCAGCATCTGCACAGATTCATTCTCTGTTAGAGAGACTGCAGCCATGGTAAAGATAGAAAACAGGAGCGCCTGGTAGTCCAAGGGCAGAGTATTCATGTTAGTCGCCGCTTCCATCACATATGGCTGTACCGATGGGACATGGATTATCTTGGTCAGGGGATTGACGCGATCCAAAAACAGCTGCCAGAGTCTGAAAACATGGACGGGGTCTGGTTGCAGATCGTCGATGGATTTGCTCGAGGCATCTGATGGGAGCAAAATGTCGATGTTGTAATCGGGGCTCAAATCCTCAGAACCCATTACGCTACACTCTTCAGGGTCATCGGTATCAACAATTTCCCTCATTGCTTGCAGCTTTGGTGGCGATTGTCAGTTTCAGCTTGACAGTAGGAGTACTTGGAAAGCTCACCTCTTCGTGAATGTTCGCCCACAGGTAGCTGTCCACGAAACGTACACCACCTTCATCCTTGACCATCTTGCCGGCTGGCTTCCATTTTGACTGGGCCTCGGAGTTGGTTGGAGTACCGACCGGCGCATCCGACATGGAGCCGTTCATGGCAGGCGACTGCGATGCCAGGGCAGATGGAGAGGGAACGGAACCGTCGGCATACTGCTTCAACAGATGCTCACATCGAGCAAGTCGTTCCTGAAGGTCCTGGTTTGGCCTCCGGCGCTTCCTGGCGGGTGCCGGTGTGCTCGGTGTACATGAAACATTGGCCTAATTCACGTGTAAGCAAGCACGAAGAGACACAGGACACGAGGCGGTATTGAAGGCTTCAGAAAGGAAAAGGCAGCGCATGAGATGCAATTGTACGGAGAGACAGCTAGATAAGTAACGCACCTTGATACAGTTGGAGCAGGGCGTGTTGCGATCGCACTTGATCTTGCGATGCTGACACAAGACGCAGGCCAACACTCGAGGCGCCTTGTGAGAGCCAGGCGTCGTAGTGGTCGACATATCCACAGAATCCAATGCGCTCAAGACTAGTCTCACATGCCAAACGTTGCCTTGCTGTTGTTGCGCCCGGATCTCAGAGGAAGTGCCCTGTGACGCTGACTAAATTTCACAGGGGCTGGGATCATAAGCAAAAGATGAGGGGGAGGGGCAGATGTTGCTCGAGTCAAGACGGCGGCAAGGTGGACGACGATGGAGGATGAGAAGGCTCAGGTCAAGTAGAAGCGATATCTAAAGGCCAAGCTGGCGCGACGACCCTGAGCAGTCGCAAAAACCGGTGCTCGGTGAGATATGAGAGTGGCAAGGTGCCAGCCAGGCTGTGCCGGCTTCGGGATTTTTCTTCTGCAGTGGTGTGCTCAGGGCGTATAAAATTGCGCGGTGGGTAAGTTATGCACCGGGACCAGCGCCTCCCGTCGAAACAATCCGAATCAGTCGATGAGCTTGGCTGTGCAAAAGGGAACGGTTTACACAAGTTGGCTCAGATGAGATTATCTTGAGAGGCAGCCCAAGGCAGCCAAAGGTCTCGGCACCGAGAGACAGGTAGCGGAAGAGAGTGTAGTAAGATGTCTAGGACAGTCCAAGGCTTTCCAGGACAGGAGGCCCTGGAGATGAGCTTTCAGGAGCGTACGTAGGCGAAAGACAGGGGGTTTCCCGAATCTGTGGTGAGCGTGTTCGAACTGCGATTCGATCAAGAAGGTTGTCTCTGGTGGCTGACCAAAGTATCAACTAGGGTCGTGGTTGGAGTCGTTGGGGTTAAAGAGGTTAATTGATGATATGAGCCAGTGACGACAGAAGCGGAATCCGTGGGCACCGGTCGCCGACAGGTCATCGGGGGGCAGACGACCTTCGGTAAACTGCCTGGCTCCAGTCGAAGCTTCTAGGCCAATCGCCCAGCGACAGGGTCCGGCAGCTAATCCCCGTCAGATCCGAAAGCGAGATGCACAAAAGGTCGGCGGTTGATGCCGGCGGAAGCGGAGGTGGAGGTTGGCGGAGTTGAGGCAAGAAATCCGCCGACAGGGACGAGACAGGGGTACAGAGCTAATGTACCAACTTCGGCTTCAGCCGACGACAACGGTCAAGATATAGAGCTGCGATAGATGTTGCGCGAGATGTCCAGAAGTCTGTCAAGATCCGCGCCTTTGAGCTGAGAAAAGATGACTTGAGGGCTAAAGTAAGACAGCGTGAAGCTCGTGATTCAACAAGGTAGTACAACCCGATGCCAATTCGCACCTGGGTAACGAAGCGCTCGGAAAGTGTAGGGACGGTTGTTAATGACAAGTATGACTCTGTAAACTGGAGGATCGCCTTCTGGGTTGGGTTAGAAAGAGCTGGAGGGGGTTTCCAAGCACGTGCCTTTGAGTCTGGATTCAGCTTTAATCAGCCACAGTCGGACAACGATGCAAGATCAGGAGAAGTCGAAAAAGAATAACATCAAGTTCAATTAGTTCAAAAGGCAAGATGATTTTATCAAGATATGATGACGACAGCTCCCTACGATAACTTGGTCGTAGTGAATCCGCTGGCAAGGTTGGGGGGCAATGAGCAAGCTACGTATTATGTAGCACGGAAAGGCCGGAAGTTTAGGTTTAGGATGTATATACACTGCCAGAGTAAGTAAGTATGCCTCGTTCAGCTCGTTCAATACTGTATCTCTGATTTCCCCACAGTGTGCAGTGCCACTCCAACTCGCGCTGAAGCTGCGGTTGTTATTTTAGCCCGTCACCAGGCACAAGGTTTGGGGAATGTTTAAACTGTCGCGTGGTTTTTATCCCCACGATCTTGCAGCTCTTTTGCTGCCGATGTCCAGAAGCCGATCTGGGCCAATTGATTGTGACACAGCTGAATCAACATGAAGGTGCCAAGGATTCTTATTGTCAATAGCGTTTATTTGATCTTTTTCAGTTTAAGAAAAAGTACGATCTTGGATCTTACCGTAACTTGGCTTATCTCTTGAATTAACGACTCCTATTCAGTGGTGGTTTAGCTATGAGCGCAGCGTGTAAAGACGGAACGGGTCTTCCATTTCCCTAACCGCTAATGTCTCAGCCAATAGCAGGCACCCGAAAACGCTGACTCCTACCCCAGACAATTTTTTGGGCAAGTCTCCGATTTTCGGATCAAGATATCCACAACCTCATTCTTGCCTGTTTTCATTGCGAACCAAACTACACATCATGATACCAATTGTATTTCTCCCCTCCCTCACAACGCTCCCTAACTTACACGTGCAAACTCTAGAGGAGGGCCATCCCTCTCTCAGCCGTCTCTAGGCTCTCGAGTCAACGGCTTGGCTCTCGACTTCCGTCCCTCGCTATCGCCGTCTCACAATACCATGCCTACACAACATCGCGTCCTCTCCGGCAACAAGCCTTCCACTCCCAGCTTGAGAACACTCCCAACGCCGCCGACCTCCTCGGCTCCCTGAAGAAGCCTGCTCCAGCGGCCCCTACGACTCCTCAGACCCTTACCGAGAAGATTGTGCAACGATACTCTGTCGGCCTTGCCCCTGGCAAGAAGGTCAAGGCTGGCGACTATGTGACCCTGGCCCCTCACAAATGCATGAGTGAGCATTCCCTAATGTGCCTCGCGATTCATAAGCCACCGCTGACTCGATTGTAAGCACATGACAATAGTTGGCCGGTTGCCACCAAATTCCTCGGTATCGGAGCCACCGAGGTACACGACAACAGCCAAATCGTAATGGGACTGGACCATGACGTGTCTAACAAGAGTGAATCAAACCAAAAGAAATACCGTCTAATCGAAGAGTTTGCTCGTAAGCACGGAATCACTTTCTTCCCAGCCGGCCATGGTATCGTACACCAGACAATGCTGGACGAGTCCTTTGCTTGGCCTGGCACTGTTACCGTTGCATCTGATTCGCACTCGAATATCTATGGAGGAATCTCGTGTCTCGGTTAGTGGGAAGTTGCCTTCAGATGTTCATGACTGACTAATATCGGTGTCAAAGGAACGCCTGTGGTGCGAACGGATGCAGCTTCTATTTTAGCCACAGGTAGAACATGGTGGTGTCACCCACCAGTCACCAAAATCACCCTCACTGGGCTCCTCCCCACCGGAGTGACTGGCAAGGATGTTATTATTGCGCTTTGCGGTCTTTTCAATCAGGACGAGGTTCTTAACCACTCTCTCGAGTTCGCCGGCTCCGAGCAGACAATGAGCACTATTCCCGTCGATGACCGACTCACTATCTCTAATATGACAACCGAATGGGGAGCACTCTCAGCGAGTAAGTCAAATAACTCCACTGCGTTTGGTTAGCTCGGATAGCTGACTGGGATCGTTATTATGTCTTTAGTTTTCCCTGTTGACGATGTGCTGATCTCCTGGCTGCGCGCTAAGGCAACAACCGCTGCTATGCTGGGGCCAGAACACTCTAACGGTAGGATAACTCAGGAACGCGTGAACGAAGTGTCCGAGAACCGGCTGGTCGCCGACCCAGGGGCCACCTACGCCAAGGAGTTCTATCTCAATCTCTCGACACTCTCCCCTTTTGTTGCCGGCCCCAACTCCGTCAAGATCGCAACCCCTATCCGAGATCTTGAGGCCCAGAACATCTCTGTGGACAAGGCGTATCTTGTATCCTGCACTAACGCCCGGGCCTCGGATTTTGCTCACGCTGCCCGCGTCTTTCGTGAGGCTGCTGAGCAAGGCAAGCCTGCCAAAGTTGCCCCTGGTGTCAAGTTTTATATCGCCGCGGCGTCTCTTTCTGAGCAGAAGATTGCAGAGGAGGCTGGTGACTGGCAGGTTCTCGTCGATGCTGGTGCGGAAGCGATGATGTCGGGCTGTGCACAATGTATTGGTTTGGGAAGTGGTCTACTTGAGCCGGGTGAGGTTGGCATCTCTGCGTCTAACCGTAACTACAAAGGTCGTATGGGGTCAACTTCCGCAAAGGCATATCTGGCCAGCCCCGAGGTCGTTGCCGCCAGTGCCCTCTCCGGCAAGATCTCTGGCCCGGGTTGGTACGAGAAGCCTGAAGGTGTCGAGAAAGTCATCATCGGAGAGGGCAGTGGAGACCACGTCGCCGACAAGACTCTATCCATCGAGGATGCTCTCGACAAGATCATTGCCGAGGCCGAGAGCATGATTGCTGTCGCCGAGAAGGATTCCTCTCCCACAAACGCCGAGTCTGCTGCAGAGCCTGAGGATGCAAAGGAGGAAGAGACATTGACTGATATCCTTCCTGGCTTCCCCGAGAAGATTGAGGGCGAGATCGTCTTCTGCGACCAAGATTCCATAAACACTGATGGAATCTATGCCGGTGAGTTTCCTATTCTTGATTATAGATCTTAACTAATAGGATCGATGTTAGGCAAATACACCTACCAGGATGGCATGACCAAGGAGCAGATGGCTGAGGTGTGCATGGAGAACTACGATACTGACTTCCGCAACATTGCCAAACCCGGCGACATCCTCGTCACGGGCTTCAACTTTGGCTGCGGCTCGTCACGAGAGCAAGGTATTTATAGCCTTTTCTATATGACAAAAGTAACTTGACTAATTACATATCAATTTAGCTGCTACCGCTATCCTCGCCAAGCAGATCCCCCTGGTGGTCTCCGGCAGCTTCGGCAACATCTTTAGCCGCAATAGTGTGAACAACGCGTTAATGGGACTCGAAGTTCCTAAGCTCATCCAGCGCCTACGCGAGGCTTTCAAGGACGACGCTAGCAAGACCCTCACTCGTCGCACCGGCTGGAAGATCCTCTGGGACGTTCGTCGTAGCAAGGTTGTCATCACGGAAAAGAGCGGCGAGACTTGGAGCCAAAAGGTGGGCGAGTTGCCTTCCAACGTGCAGGAGATCATTGCCTGTGGCGGCCTGGAAAATTGGGTAAAGGCTCAAATCAAGCAGTAGCTTGGGTGTGATGAGGTGTGATGGGGTGAAGGGTGGCATCTTCTGGCGCGTCGGCTGGTCATCTAAAAAAAAAAATGTAGAACTTGAGGAACGAGGCTTCAGGGCGAAGACGGTGGATGTTGTTTGTATTGATGTAGATTTTTGAGTTTCGTCTTGGTTACTCTGAAAACATGGACCCAATCTCTGGACCAGAATCTTCTTCATCGTCTTGTCCTTTTTCCCTGTCCTTAGGCTTCCGTTCCACTGGCACGAGGGACGTCCTCGCTTTCTTGCGAACCACGCGTCGGTGAGTAGCACTCTTCAAGTGCTGCTGCCAAGCCTCCTCGGTCAATAGGACCGTGTGGCAGACCTCACACATACGCTTACACGGCGTTGCCTTGGGAGGCGGGTTGCTCACTTGCGTGAGGACTTCGCCGGCTAGAGGCGAGATCTCGGTCGCCAAGGGACGCTCCTCACCCTCGAGAAACTGTCTCGCTAGGCGAACAGCTGGCTCGACGACGTTGTCGTTGTATTTGGAAACGTCCGTACTATCGAGGAGGTAGAGGCTCTTCAGCGCCTCGGGCCCAACCTCACGCAGTCGTGGGATCTGTTTGAGTCTGATCCAGCGGGTTTGGTAGACAGCATATCGCCTCGTAGCAGACTTCATGTCTTCAAGTGCGGTATGTTTTAGCCGCTCAAGCTTTGAAGCATCTTGACCCTCGTCCGCTGCAGTCAAGTAAGGCTCGAACTGCTTGTATCCAATCGACTGCCAGATACCCTTAGTCATGTCAAGAGTCTGGCCCTCGGCTTCTTTTCGATGTTTAAAGTCGTAGAGCTCTCGGACTTCCTGCATGAGTCCTCCGTTTTGCATCTTGTCGACTCGCCCATCGAGACGTGTGCGTAGTGCCTTGCGCTCCGAGTATACCCAGAAGAGCAGGTTCTCCCAAGGCTGCTTGTCGACATCCTTCTGCGCAGCTTCTTTTCGAGCCTGTTGTTCTGCATAGTAGTCCGAGGCGCGTTTGCCGCTCCGTAGATAAATCTCCAGTGAGCGCTGGATCTTCCGCCGATCGTTGGGGTGCCAGCGCTCGGCCATGACAGGGTCAACTTTGCGCAGCTCCCGGAGCATGACCTCGCCTGACTCTTTTAATATCGGGAACGACACTGAAGTGTCCATCTCGAAATCGTCCAGGATTACCTCTTTGAAGAGGATGGGGTCAACATAGTACTGCGAGCCACCAACGAGAATTGGTAGACGTCCTCGGCCACGAATCTCCCGTATCACTTGACTGGCTTCTCTCTTGAAGTCGTCAACATCCCACGGTTGCTCATCCAAAGGGATGTGACCCAGAAGATGGTGAGGAATTCCCTTTTGTTCATCAGATGTGATTTTGTTAGTGATGATGGCAAGTCCATTGTAAAGTTGCATGGCATCGGCGTTGATGATTTCACCATTCAGTCGGGTCGCAAGCTCAACTGCTAGCTGCGGAGGCGTCAGACACCTTCAGACAGAGATACATACGCTTCAACATACCTCTGACTTGCCCGTGCCCGTGGATCCCAGCACCACCACAAGAGGTTCTGCTGGACGCTTTCTTGAGGCCATTGTTGCAACATTTCGCCTGAGGAAAGGTCCTAGGCGTGTGAGCATCTAAGATAGTGAGGTAATTAACAGACCATTGCGCATGTCTGCCTCTTATGCCAGTCTTATGAGAGAAGATACGTAGTAATAAGGATAAAATCGTTGCCGACGGGGATGACTGGGATACGCTCCAAGGCCGGGGATCCATAAAAGGAAAGGCGGGGCCGTTTGGACGGGAAAATTGCGGCGGGCCAGTGAAGCCCCTTTGTGCCCTTTGTGCCTGCCGTTTGGAAGCTGGAGGAAAGAAGGTCGCCCCCTGGCTGGGGTGGGTCACGTGCCACTCCACTCGAAATTTGGACACATCTACATTTTGGGTCATTTGAAGCCAGATCGCCAACCTCCGCTCCCCAGCTCTCCTTTAATTCTCCCATCGACCCCTTCATATTGCCTGAGCTCTGCAAGCTCAGCTTCTTCTTCCTTTTCTTTCTTTTCACCTCTGGATGAATTAGTCCAATTCTTCCTGTTACTGCTTCCCTTCAGTCGTCACCATGAGTTCTCGTAAGTTGTCCCCTCTCCTTCTGGCTCCTGTTTGCGCGGAGCTCCCAGCCAGCTCTGGGGAGCTCGCGCGACCACCACGAGATGCGCGCAATTGGCCATCCCCATCGCGACCATCGACCTGAAGCTGACCTGCGTTTGCGACGGACAGTACGCTTCCTCGATCTGGTCAAGCCGTTCGTGCCGTTCCTCCCTGAGGTTCAGCAGCCGGAGACCAAGATCCCCTTCAACCAGAAGCTGATGTGGACGGCCCTGACCCTCCTCATCTTCTTGATCATGAGCCAGATGCCCCTTTACGGTATCGTCTCGTCCGACAACTCGGATCCCCTATACTGGCTGCGAATGGTCATTGCGAGTAACCGTGGTACTCTGATGGAGCTGGGTATCACCCCCATCATCTCCTCGGGCATGGTCTTCCAGCTTCTCGCTGGTACCCACATGATCGATGTCAACCTCGACCTCAAGTCGGACCGCGAGCTGTACCAGACTGCTCAGAAGCTCCTGGCTTTCATCCTCTCTGCCGGTACTGCCACTGTCTACGTCTTCAGCGGTCTCTATGGTCCTCCTTCAGACCTCGGTGCTGGCATCGTCTTCCTCCTGATCCTCCAGCTGGTCGTTGCTGGTATGATTGTTATTCTGCTTGATGAGCTCCTCCAGAAGGGTTACGGTCTTGGCAGCGGTATCTCGCTGTTCATTGCCACCAACATCTGTGAGTCCATCATGTGGAAGGCTTTCTCCCCTACCACCATCAACACTGGTCGTGGCCCCGAGTTCGAGGGTGCCGTTATCGCCCTCTTCCACCTGCTCATGACCTGGCCCAACAAGCAGCGCGCTCTCCAGGAGGCTTTCTACCGCCAGAACCTCCCCAACATCTCCAACCTCTTGGCCACCATTGCCGTTTTCGCCGCTGTCATCTACCTCCAGGGCTTCCGCGTCGAGATCCCCGTCAAGTCTTCCCGCCAGCGCGGTGCCCGTGGTTCATACCCCGTCCGTCTGTTCTACACCTCCAACATGCCCATCATGCTGCAGTCCGCTCTTTCTTCCAACATCTTCCTTATCAGCCAGATGCTCTACTCTCGCTTCTCCGAGAACCTCCTCGTCCGTCTCTTCGGTGTCTGGGAGGCCAAGGATGGTTCTTCGCAGCTCCACGCCGCTTCCGGTCTTGTCTACTACATGTCTCCCCCTCAGAACCTGAAGGAGGCTCTCCTGGACCCCATCCACATGACTGCCTACATCGTCTACATGCTCGGTGCCTGCGCCCTCTTCTCCAAGACTTGGATTGAGGTTTCTGGCTCCAGCCCTCGCGACGTTGCCAAGCAGCTCAAGGATCAGGGTCTCGTCATGGCTGGTCACCGTGACCAGAGCATGTACAAGGAGCTCAAGCGCATCATCCCCACTGCCGCCGCCTTTGGTGGTGCCTGCATTGGTGCGCTCTCCGTCTCCAGCGACCTCATGGGCGCCCTGGGTTCCGGAACCGGTACTCTCCTTGCTGTCACGTAAGTTCTTTGACACCTTGATGACTGGCACAGTCTTGCTAACTTGCTTCGGCAGTATTATTTACGGTTACTTCGAAATCGCTGCCAAGGAGGGAGATATGTCCGGCATGAAGGGCATGATTATGGGCTAATCGACGATATTTTCGAAGCCAAACGAGGCGAATGATTGATTCATTCTGACATTGGTGCCCGGTCGAGACGGGTGAATTGTGTATCAACAGAAGAGAAAAGAGGAAGAGAAAGATAAAATAGCTATACATGGATTTGTGTTTCCCTTTTTGCATATAACAAGCTATGGGAGTCGGGAAGTGAGGTCAACTTGGGTATGTTGGGGCATTGGGATGGCGATCAAAGTGCTGTCGTGTGAATATTAAACAAACCACCTGTCTAAACAAGCTGTCATTATATGGATTAATCGGAGGGAGAGGGAGGCCGTGTCAAAGCCCTTGGGTGGGCGGCGTATGGAAAGGTGCCATTGTAACGAGACGATCTATGAATGACACACTTTAAGGCGATGACACATCTGACCTGTCTGTTGACTTTTTCCGTATGCTGTGTCCACAATGATGGGCGTTGAATGATGGAAAGTCCCGTCGTGAAAATATAGAGTTCGGGCAACTGCAGGGTAGACATCATGGCGGGTGTCGGCCATGAAGCGGTGGTGTCATGGTATGATGATGTCTTATGACAAGAGAAATTGTTGCAGATTATGTAGTGAAGGTCTCGAGTTGAATATGGAGATGATACTGTCAGATAGGAATCGTGGCTCGATTGACGCGTAGAGACGTGGAACATGATCGAGTATAGAGCTACCTACTTACACTTCGACCCATCCCACCCGCTAACCTGGAAGTTCCACCAGGTCCTGCACAACTGAGCCGATAAGCAGCAACATCATCATCTTGAGCCAACGAGACGACGCATATTAGCACCGTACGGTCATGGTTGGGGGACCCACGGCGGAACGAGCAGCGGGTAGTAAGTAGTGCATCAATTGGCGGGCTGCGCGACGCATGCATGGGAGGTTATCACGCGGCGTGGGAAGAGAGCCGAGTGCAACCACACATAGAACCATGAGCCGTGGAGGGGTTCTCAATGAGACAGGGTCGTGACACAGCATGTCTAATGTCAAGCTGATAATGATAATGACGGGAGCCCAATTGGCGAATCAACAGGTGCAAAGAGCCAGATCAAACAAAGATAAGCAGTCTTCTCCGGCGGTGAAGTCTAGCATCCCATGCATGTCAGACTAGGAAACGTCTCCTAGGGCCCGGGAAGGAATATCGTTCAGAAGAACCAATCATGGGAATGGAGGGTTACATTTGCCAGGGTCAGGCGTTGGACAGGAAGAGACCGTTGAAGTGTTACACAACCATCTCGACAAAGTAACGTGGAGTACGGAGTACTATACCTAGATATGTGCACAGTTCAACCAACAGCCTGTAAACGCGCATGACCTCGAACTAGAAAAACAGACTCAACGATGTTGAATCTCGACATAATATGGCGGTTCGAGAAACAGGTGGCTTAAAACTAAGAAGTATTTGACGTCAGAGTCTCGGGAATTCTTTGGCGACTCAGACATACGCAGATGATGCTGTCGGGTGTGGTAGGTCGAGATACGTTCTGCATTTCTCAGACCGGTCACTCTGCAGCTCGTAAACACAGCAAAACATGCAGGATACTTCAGCTCGGTCAATGGCATTTACGCTCAGGCCACAAAGTGGCTTGTTGAACCCTTGAGCTTTGCTGAAGATTTAATCCCAGCGGAAGAAGAACAAGCCTTGAGTTCCCTCTCAGCACCATATTGTCCGCGCAACTCCACACTATTTCTTGTCTCTCCGCCTGGACAGCCCGCAGCAACAATCATCCGGTTCTCTGCGGTGCATCCCAGGGTATTGGAAGAGATATACGGAATCCTTCTCAGCGCAGACGTTGTGTTGTGTGAAGCTGTGAAGCGCGCTAAAAGGGCCAGGATACCGACAAAAAGAGGGCGTTCTGTTGACCTGGGGCAGGGCTGCAGCGGAGATTTTGACTGGAACGCCTCGATATCGGCACCGACTCCTGCCCAAGAGGACGGATATCGACTAGGGTCGGGTTGTATATACCGTAATATACGATACCGGGAGGTTCGGCAGAGCCTTGTCATGGCACTGGCGCCGGTGTCGACGGTCTATGGCCTGTTATTTCGGCTGCCGACGCTTAGTGGAAAATGGTAAATGAACATTTGGAGAACGTAGTACTCGGTACTCAGCTTACGGTCCTCGGCTGTTGTTTAATCAAGAAAACAACAGAATGACATGTTCGGCATTCTCACGACCGAGGCGGAACGGACATGAGAAGAAAAAAGGGCGTCGGTGGCTCGCCAGGAGAAGTAAACAATAAGACACTAAAGATGGAGACTGATCGAGATTGATTCCAGCAGGGCGGTCGCCGAGTCTACTGCCACCAAAAGGTCTGGGCTTGGAAATTAGACAAGGCGAGACTAGACGAAACGAGACGAGACTGGCATTTACCTTGATTCATATAACGTGCCAGTTTGACATGTTCCTTGGCGTCAGGTTCTCGAACTTCAAGAGTCTTTTGTTGTCCTCCAGCTCTGTCTCTCTTCGTCGAAGAGCTCGCCCTCGGAAACTCGAGTCAAGCCGGACGATAATTTAGGAGCCAAGACTCTAGAGGCCTTTGATGGAGTACGTCATATGCTGGGATATCCCGATAAGCTTCTAGAGATGAGTTACATGTCACAAGGGCCCATGGTCCTGGTTGACCTGGGTAGCTATTCTCCTAGACGCTAACAGATTGTATCTCCCAGTCGCCCAATTCGCCCAGGGTTGAAGATTGTCACGCGCAGTTCTGTCCGACGTGCGGCATCAGCAATGGTTTGCACATCTATATCCCGGTATGCCTCGTGATTGGGGAGATTTGGCCACACAAACAAGGGTTGCTTGCAAAGTTATCAATCAACAACCACACTCATATCTCAGCCTGGTTCAGTACAGTATCGGCTCGTCACACTCATAAAGCGCAACGCTCGCCTAGAGGGAAAAAGCGACACTACATAGAATCTTGAAGAATGTCGAGCTCAAGCTCGACATGCGGCGCTACTCAGCACTTGCAGTGCAAATTGCCCCGCAACCCGTCATAGAAACCGGGGTTCCACTGCCTCTCGCCCCCTCTCAACGGCCCAAGGTAGTCTGTCAATTGAGATCAGTCAATTGAGAAGGAATATCGTAATGTTTGGACGAGGTCGAGACAGTTGGGGTACCTTGCCCAAGGTTCAAGTCAGCAGAGACCACAATTCGCAATGAAAGGAAATTATGCACCTGCTGTAGAACAAGCAATATCCCCGAAAACGTAGCAGAGCTAGAGAAGGTTTCGCGTAGGAGCTGCCGTCCTTCGTGCCCCACTCCAAGTTCGACGACGTCCACCGACCGACACCACCTTCCCTCCACTTTCCTGTTGTCTTGGGCTTCTAGGTTGTTTTGGAGCCATTCCATTTTTCTCTTCAACGGCCGCACATTCTTCCCGACTCCTCTTTGTCCTTTCTCCTCCTCTCCCCTCCCAAAAGGTTCAGTCAGTTCTCTCTGACTGCATTCCTTTCCCCCTCCCCCTCTGGATAACCCTTTATTTACATAAACAGAGTTTTCGTTATTCTTCTCTTTTGTGGTTCGTCATACACTCTCTAGGTCCATGTACGGCCGCGAAAACCGACCAGGTCCGGGCTTCGCATGCGATCAACACGGACGAGCCCAGGGAATTTGAACTGCGCTTTTTGAGTCTTTTCTAGATCTTGAGAAGCTGCGAAATTCGAGGCGCAGATATACAAGCGTCAATTAATAACACGCCCGCGAACGACGTCTCCATCCAGGTTCTACAGGAAAAAGAAACGTCACGCCACGCTCAGATCAACGCTGCTTGTGAGTGGCGACTGAAGAACCGACACTGGAGACTCTCAAAGCACTTGACCGGGATCACCGCTGATTTCCTAACCCGACCGACACCCAGCAAGGGCACCTCGAGAACTCCGACGCCGCAGCCACATTCACTACCGGTCCGGCGCGTGCTCCATATTGACGAAATCCTCGCGCAAGCTTCCTACTCAACTTAAACCTCCAATTGCCACGATACCTTTGCGAATTGATTCCTCTTTCCGCGCTACACTACCGTCTATCATCTCAAACCTTCGGGGTGAGCTTGACGAAGACGTTCTTGGCACCATAGCTCCGCCATCATGGGTTTCGCGCAGTGCTCATGGCCGGTATGGGGCGTCGATGACTTCAGCGATTGTTTCCAGCAAGAGTTTGTGCTCCTTTGCCCCCGCCTGTTTCTGCTTCCCCGCGATCACATAATTGGCTGACCAACCGTTATTCTTGTGCTACTCCAGCTACCTACAGATTCTCTTCCCTTTGATCGTCCTTGGCCTCTCCATTGCGCGTCTTTCTTGGACCGGCATCTCCCGCATCTTCAGCGCGAGGTCCGCTAGCAAGGCCAGGTATCAACGGCTTCCCAGCGATAACCGCCGTCACAGCCACACCGACCTCCCCCCGGAACGAGACCCCACGCTTGACGATACTGACGACGACGACGGCGATGAAGCCCTCGAGATTAACGGAGGTCGACTGGCTCTCGTCAAAACCACCACCCGCGGTTCCATAGTACAGGCCGACAGCCCCCCCGGCCAGCGCCTTTCACAAGTTGTCGAGGTACTTGCGATTGCTGGCTTGATTGCCGTCAACGTCGTCGAGCTCATCGCCAGCTCCTACTACCGCCGCGGCCATGTTGTCGCTGCCGCTGGCCTCGCCATTTGGATCTACGCTCTTATCCTTGCCGTCCTGCGCCTCTACTTCACCACAACGAAATGGAGAATCCCGCATCTTTGGAGCCACACTGCTTTTATTTATGGCACCAACTGGCTCTTCTACATCTTCGTTTTCCGCTCCGTCGTTATCCACCCCTACTCTCGGACTCACCAGATATTGACTCTTGTTGAGTTTGGACTCCTTAGCTTGCTTTTCGGCATGGCAGTCACCACTCGAAAGGGCAACAAGACAGTTCTTTTGGAATGGGAGGATGGCATGGAACCCTCAAGGGAACCGCTCGCAAGCTTATTCTCCCTCGCTGTCTTTGGCTGGGTCGATGCCATTGTTTGGAGGGGCTGGAAGGCACCAATGGAGATGGAGCACGTTTGGAACCTGTTGCCTAAGGACAAGGCCGCCGCCGTAATCGCCGATTACCGCCAGCTGAAGCAAACAGGCTCGCTTGCCTTTCACCTGATCAAGTACTTCAAGAGCATGCTTTTCGCGCAATGCTTATTGGCTGTTATTGCCGGTCTCTTTACGTTTGCGCCTACACTTCTCCTTCAGGCGATTCTTCAATTCATTGAAAGCCCAGGCGATCGCCCTATAAACGTTCTGTGGCTCTACGTTATTGGTCTCCCTGTTCTCGACCTCGTCCGCTCGTACAGCGACAACTCCGCGTTATGGATTGGCCGAAAGATTTGCATCAAAGTCCGAGCTATCATCATTGGGGACATCTACGCCAAGGCTCTTCGCCGCAAAGCCGCTGCGGGCAAAGACAAGGTTTTGCTCGAGGAAGCATCCAAAGCCGCCCAGGCTCCTACCCAGAATGGCGCCGTTAACAAGATCAAACGGGCGCTTAGCATGAAGAAGGTCGACAAGAAGGCCCCTTCTAGCGATGCGGAGTCTGCCAACGGCAATGTTCCGGATGTCAAGAAGCAACAAGGCCCGGATGAGCAGGCCAACCTCGGTACCATCATCAACCTTATGTCAGTCGACAGTTTCAAGATTTCCGAGATCACCGCGTACCTCCATTTCCTTTGCGCGGCCGCCCCTACGCAACTGATTGTTGCGATCGTTCTGCTCTGGCAGGTCATGGGCCTGAGCGCTATTCCTGGTATCGTCGTCATGATCTTCCTTCTGCCTATCAACTACGGTCTGGCCAGGGGCTTCACCATCACTTCCAAGAGAATTCTCGCTGCCACTGACAAGCGAATCAATGTCACCAACGAGGTCCTGCAGAATATTCGTATCATCAAGTACTTCGCCTGGGAGCAGCGCTTCGGCCGCATCATTGACGAGAAGCGCCGTGACGAGCTCAAGGCTCTGCGTTCAAGGTTCATGGTCTGGGCTCTAGCTGTCGCCATCTGGAACTCTGTCCCTGTCCTCATCACCTTCTTCTCTTTCCTTGTCTATACGTATTACGAGAAGAAGGACCTGAAGCCGTCTGTTGCCTTTACAGCCATCTCACTATTCATGCTGCTGCGTGTTCCTCTCGATCAGTTTGGTGACATGTTCGCCCACGTTCAAGAGACCAAGGTTTCGATTGAGCGTGTCGAGGAGTTTCTCAAGGAGGATGAGACCGATAAGTACATTCAGCTCGGCTTGGACAATGTTGATGAGGATGGCGTTAGGCGCATTGGCTTCCAGGATGCTACTCTAATCTGGGGCGGCAAGGACACCGTTGCCGAAGACGGCTCGCGCGCCTTCCAGCTGATGGACTTGAACGTTGACTTTAAGATTGGTAAACTGAACATTATCGCTGGACCCACAGGATCCGGAAAGACCTCAATGTTGATGGGACTCCTTGGCGAGATGACGATGATGGAGGGTAAAATCTACTGCCCTGGTGGACGCAGCCGAGAAGAAGTACGACCCGACCCCGAAACTGGCCTTGCCAACACGATTGCGTATGTCGCGCAGGCTGCGTGGCTGGTGAATGCCAACATCCGCGATAACATTCTCTTTGCAACCCCCTTCGACGAGCAGCGGTATCGCAATGTGATCGTGGCTTGTGCCCTTGAGCGCGACCTGCAGATCCTCGACCATGGCGACGAGACGCTGGTTGGAGAAAAGGGTATCACTCTCTCGGGAGGGCAGAAGCAGCGCATCTCGCTTGCTCGCGCACTCTACTCTAATTCGGCTCATCTGCTTCTCGATGACTGCCTCAGCGCTGTCGACTCGCACACGGCACAGTGGATCTTCGGCAACTGCATCAGGGGTCCGCTCATGAGGAACCGCACTTGCATTCTGGTCACACACAACACAAGTCTTTGTGTTCCTTCTTCCGACTATGTGGTGCTGCTGGACAATGGCCGAGTAGACATCCAGGGATCGTCCTCGGAAGTTATTGCTTCTGGCAAACTTGGCGATGAAATTCAAAAGTCCCGTCCCGGTTCAGCTATGCCGTCGCGTATTCCATCTCGTGTGCCCTCCAGTGTTGGCGACGATGATACCATGGTCAATGGCCAGGGTGATGCTCTCGACGGCGTAGACAGCTCTAAGAAGGCTCCCGAGAAGAAGAAGCCGAATGCTATGGAGGAGAATAAGTCTACGGGTTCAGTCAAGTGGCCCGTCATCAAATACTACCTCCAGGCTATGGGCCCCTGGTGGTTCTGGGTCGTCGCTCTGTTCGTCTTTACCACGCAGCAGCTCTCTGGTGTAGCTACCAATTTCTGGGTTCGAGAGTGGGCGAACCAATACGTTCCGGACAACGCGATGGCTTGGTCGAAACCCTACAGTCAGGGAACAGTCTCGCTGGCTGGTTTTGCCAATGTTGTCCGACTTGGCAACATCGATGACGAGAGCTCCTCGGTACTGGTTGATCAGTCGTCCAATCCTGATGTGTCGCCCAGCCGCGAAGTGAAGGTCATGTACTATCTCACCGTGCTCGCAGCCATTGGCGTTGCAGGTGCGCTTGCAGCTCTGGTCAGGGATCTCTGGGTGTTCCTGGGGTCACTGACGGCATCAAGGCGCATCCATCACAATCTTATCTCATCAGTGACGAGGGCCAAGTTCAAGTTCTTTGATGTCACGCCGCTAGGCCAGCTGATGAACCGATTCAGCAAAGACTTGGAGGCTGTTGATCAAGAGATCGCACCCGTGGCGATTGGCGTGATAAGCTGCGGCATCTCGCTCGTGGTGACGGTCGGCCTGATTGCATACATTACCCCCTTGTTCTTGGTTGCCGCCATTTTCATCGCAGCTCTCTTTTACGTCGTCGCCATGTTCTATCTGCGAGCGTCGCGGGATCTGAAGCGCCTCGAGTCGGTTCAGCGCAGCCCTCTCTTCCAACAGTTTGGTGAGACTATAAGCGGTATGACAACAATCCGGGCATACGGCGACGAGCGTCGTTTCATCCGAGACAACCTAGAAAAGGTCAACACGCAGAGCCGACCTTTCATCTACTTGTGGGCGTGCAATAGGTGGCTCGCTTTCAGAGCTGACGTGATTGGTGACCTGGTCTCCTTTTCTGCTGGCGCTTTTCTCATCCTCAGCCTGGGCAAGGTTGACGCTGGTGCGGCGGGAATTTCCCTCAGCTATGCGTTGAGCTTCACCGAGAGCGTCCTGTGGCTTGTTCGACTGTACGCAATCAACGAACAGAACATGAATGCGATGGAGCGTATCAAGGAGTATCTGGACGTGGAGCAGGAGGCTGAGTCTATCATTGAAGATAACCGACCACCTAAAAACTGGCCCCAGAGCGGATCCGTCGAGTTTGTGGACTACACGACAAGCTACCGCAAGGAGCTTGATCCCGTGCTCCGAGACATTACGCTCAAGATCGAAGCACAGGAGAAGGTGGGCATTGTGGGAAGAACAGGAGCAGGCAAGAGTTCGCTGGCGCTGGCCATCTTCCGAGCACTGGAGGCAGACAAAGGCAAGATTCTCATTGATGGGTTGGAAATCGGCAAGATTGGCCTACAGGACTTGCGGGAAAATATCACCATCGTGCCTCAGGACCCGACGCTATTCTACGGCACGATCCGGAGCAACCTGGATCCATTCGACTTGTACACGGACGAGGAGATCTTTGGAGCGTTGCGACGAGTGCAGCTTATTGGACACGATGAGACGATTACGGTGCAGACGGATGGTGCGCAAACCCCCAATTCACCAATCTCGCCTGTGGCCAAGACGAACAAGAACATCTTCTTGGACCTTCAATCACCAGTGTCTGAGTCAGGGACGAACCTGTCGCAAGGACAGCGGCAACTCTTGTGCCTGGCGAGAGCGATGCTCAAGTTCCCGACAGTATTGGTGATGGATGAGGCGACAGCTTCCATCGACTACGCGACGGACTCGAAGATCCAGGAGACCATTCGAGAACTCACGGGAACGGTAATCACAATCGCCCATCGACTAGCGACAATCGTCGACTACGACAAGGTTCTTGTGTTGGACAAGGGTCAGGTGGTCGAGTATGCGCACCCGTGGGAGCTGATTAACAAGGAGGAGGGGACGTTTCGGAGCATGTGTGAGATGAGTGGAGAGCTCGATGTGCTCCTTAAGGCGGCCAAGAAGAAGTGGGATTCCGGACGTCTGGTGGATGTTGACTCGTAGGAGAGGAGGCCTCGGTAAGAGAAGAGGAGGAGAGACAGCAAAAAAGGGAGGCCTTGTGTACGATGATGCATTAGTGAGCCGGTGGGCGGTGTTTTCTTTTTACAACTAGACAGTATTTTCTTGTGTGCAAGTGAAGGACGAGTTGGCCATCGATGAAGCTACTCGGGTCTTGATAAATAAATAATAGAAGTGTATTCTTCATGTAATAAGTTGATGGTCCACTGATCGGTTCCTTGGTGGATGATGCTGGACCGGTCTGAAGGTCCGAGTTCGGGCTTTACGGCATCAGGGTTCTGGAGTGGGGCCGAGGCGGACAAGCAAAAGATCTCCGCAATTCGGCTCCACGAGAGTGCATGGGTTGATGAAGGATTTTGAAGCTTGCATGAACTGGTAGAGAAGTAGACAAGGGCAGTTTGCTCTAATTAGTTAATGTGCGTGAGTAGTTTTAGGACCTTTTTTCAATTGACTGTTTCAATATTCGCATGGTATAGTCCTTATGTTGACTGGAAAGAACCTGATTTAGAAGGCAGACATGGAGGCGCTCAGGCAGAAAGGGCGGGAGAGTACCTTACGTTTTGGGCTTCGTCACCAACGACGACGGGACGATTTGTTGGCCTTACAACTATCAACATTCTTTTCTCTTCCCTTCTTCCATGGCATGACCTGTCAACATCTTGCTCTCTTTATATTCCTATCATATTGACAACCTTCAATCAAGTTTCAGTCACTAACTTGCTTTTCCTCCTCCAAATCAGGCTTTAGAGGTAAAAGTTTAGTGGCGAGCTTGGGCACGTGCTCCACAGGCCATCTCTCTCCGCATCGTCAATTCGTCTCTCGACGACTTCTTCTCGAGCCACGTCCTTGGCTCTCTATACTCTGTACGGATCGGTCATTTAACATGAGCAATCACCCGCAGGGTGCGAAAGCATCGCAGGGATCACAACCTGCAGGCGATGCCTCCAGCACAGTCTCTGGGCAAACCACAGGCTCTCGTGTGCCGCTTCATCAATACCCTGAAGAAGATGAAGATGACGTCCCCCAAGTCCCGTATCGTGATCAAGACTACTACGATCCCGAAGGCAGCTACTTTGACCAGCCTGCTCCACACGATCATGATCCTCCGCCGAGCTACACCGTCGTTGACAATGAAGGCCCTCACGCTAACCCGTTCGACCTCCTCACGCCCTTGAACGGTCCCAACCTGGGACTGCAGCCCTTTAGCGGGAACTCTGACGATAACACCGTCTATTACCTCGACAAGCGGCTCGACACGGACGCAGCGTTTCTGGAGCAGCACATCAACTACCTGGCCAAGGAACCTCCACGGCCATATGTCCGCATCCAAGGAATCCACCGTGAGTGCAAGAAGTCGGGCGAGGAGAGGAGGTCCAAGGAGGTCACCGACTTTGACTTTCATATCGAGCTCACCCCCTTGCTCTACGAGGAGATGGCCACACGCCGCTCATGGCAGAGTCTGCTCTCGGTAAACAACTTTGACAAGGTCCGCCGCGGCACCGTCATGACCTCGCGCGCACCAGGCTTTGGCGGCAGCGGACCTCCCGAGGAGGGAACACCGAGCGTCTCCCAGTGGTGTCACCGCTACTACGCCAGCAAAGCAGGCCTCAAGGCCTTCGCTCTCGAGCGCCGCCTCGTCGGATGGGATTTCGCCCTTGTGGGCTCCAAGCTCGAGAGCCTCGTGCGAGCGACAAACTACCGCGGCCGGCTGAACATCACATTCCCGACGACAAACACCCGCGCCGAGATCTACAACGACTGCCGCACCAACCGGTGGCGCCTCACCCGCTGGATCTCGCTGACCTTTTACTTCACCCTCCTCTGGCTCTTCTCGTGGCCGTGGCTCGCAGGCCGCACGCGCTGGTTCGAGACGTGCTACGTCGAGTGGCCCATGAGCCGGCCCGACAGGCAGGGCACGCTGCGGTACGCGTGCATGAGCGAGGAGCAGTGGTACCGGCTGTGGCGACGGCCCGTCCAGCAGGCGGTGCTGGCGTGCCGGCAGGGCAGGTTGAGTCAGGACGACATCAACGAGGCCTACGATGCACCCGGCGCCGAGGACTTTGCCAGGGGCGTCAGGGCTGGGCTGGGGGTTATGCAGAGGACGTTTGGCTGGGGAGGAGATGTGGACAGTCGCTGTGCTTCTTCTTGCAGCTGAATTGGGTGTGTTTTCGGCGTGTTTTATATCACCACTTTGGTCGTGTTGGTGTTTTTTATTTTTGTCTCGTGGTAGCAATGGCGTACAATGTCTGATACCTAGGTCTAGTTACGTTTCAAGATTGACGAAGAATGACAAAAACTGATGATTAGTTAAATAACTACTACCGTTCCTATTGACAGGGTTGCGGATAATGCTAGTACACATCTCATCTGTTGCAGGTGAGAAATGTAATGCATCTAGTCTTCATAGTTTCACTCTAGGGTAACTCTAATCGAATTGCCCCTCTGCGCCTTATCTTATCTTTTCCAACCCCACCATCCTCGAGCTCACTCATCAACTACACATCCATTACCAACCTCAGCACCACCAGACGGATACAAACCCAAGCATCCCTTTTCATCACTCGATCTGTAATCACAAGGAGAGACTTATCACGACTTGCACTGACGATCAACTGGAAGCTCGTGACAGAATGGCCGAAGAGGGGATGAGTTCGTCGTCGAGGAGGATACTGGCCGTGGCGCTCGAAGGAGAGACGGCGGCTTTGACAAGGGTGATAAAAGGTGAGTTGCATCTGTGCACAGGCATCCTACTATGTGATGGGATAGATTGGAGTTGCGCATGAAAGGAAATACACACATATACACGACATATCTACGTTCATACTCACCTTCTGGCTCATCATCTACTCAACCTTCACATACTAACACCGCATAGATCTCACAGGCTCTGCTCCCTCACAGCCCGCAGACCCTTCCCTCTCCCTCGCAGGAACAACGCACCCCCTCCACCTCAAGACACCCTACTACTCCACCACCGTCCCCGTCTGGCTCGACCTCATCGCCTCCGCCTCGGACTGGTCTGCCTCCTTCCTCTCACCCGAAGCTGGCGAGGTGCTGTCCGTCCTCGGCGGCCTCGTCGTGGTCTTCACCGCGGGGCCCATCTCCGCCTCTGGCGAGCACCCGGCACGGAAGCTGGTGGAGCATGTCGGCAAGGTGCTCAAGGAGGGCTTGGGAGGATGGGAGTGGGATGGCGTCGGGCTGGCCGTCGGCGTGGGGGGCGAGGGCAGCGAGGAGGAGTGGGATGAGATTTGCGCAGAGGCTGGGTTGGAATTTGTGTCTGTTGGTGGCAAGGGCGATACAGGTCGCAACGAGTTTGGAGGTTTGTCCTCTTTGTTCTGTGTCATGGGATGTTGCTGACAACCAGGCTAGAAAAGACGGGCGTTGCACGTGTAAAGGAAGCCCTCGAGGCAAACGACTGGTCTCAACTTGAGGCGCCCCTCTCAGAATCCGACTTTGGCGACTTCGAGACCAGCTCCGCCAAAGCACATGGAGACGACGACGGCGAACTGGATCCCCAGAAGATGGGTTTTGGGTTTGACAAGGCCGACTTTGAAGGTCTGCGACGCGCCATTTGGGAGGCTGGCCAGGAGGGCGAGGAGCCCGCCGAGACCAGCAAGACAGAGGCCGATAAAAAGACACAAGGGTCAGAGAGACCTTCAGGCGGAGGAGGCTTTGAGGACCTCGACGACGAGGAGGTGGCCAAGGTGGAGAGGATGATGAGCAAGCTGCAGGCCGTGAGGGAGGCGGGCGAGGGGATGGGTGAGGAGCAGAGGAGGAGGATGGCGGCGAGAGCGGTCGAAGAGGTCATGAGAGAGCTGTGAAGGTGTGAAGCTAACTGTGCGGCTTTCCTCATGTCTTGCTGGCGTAGTACGCTATGCTCCATAACTCTTAAAAATATAGGAGCGTTCCTCGGGATTAGCGAATTCAACACACTTCAAACCTTGCTTGAAAGAACTATTGCCCTGAAATGTACGGAGAAATGAGTATCAACTGGACTCTAACGTTTGGAATACGAAGGGGGAACTAGATGAGCAAGTCAATGAAGCCCGCTCTTGGACCATTATATGCTGTTCCAGGCGAAGCGTCATGCTGGGATGCATGCTCAGTTTTAATCGCCGGTCTTGCGAGATGTTCAGTATCATGCTGGACCAGTATCTTTATCCGAGCATCACTCGCGATTCATTCCCTTAGATATAGCATACTCGCCTCGTGCTGCTCGGAGGTAAGGCCGTGATGGTGTGGTACACAGGATCCAAAGGTACGTTGTGATGGGCTCGTTCCAACAACCTGGCATTATAGCCCAGACCAGGACTTAGTGCTTCGGACGTCGTCCACTGCCGGTAGTACCAAATTCGACCTGGGTTGATCCCATGCCAAGTAATCTACCGTCACCAACTACACATAATAGTGCATAAGTGATATTGCAAGACCCTCCCAAGCGTCAAAGCCGTCAGTATTGGACCCTGTGTGAGGATCGGCAGAGATCGCTGGACCTAGCCTGGACCACGAGGCTGTCATTGACGCTGGTCCAAGCGGTGACATTGTGTCGGCCACACGAGCGAGAGACCCGACACGGAGAAACAACTAGCGTCGATCGGGCCTCGGGGGCGGCGTCGCGGCGTCGCGGCGTTATGCAAGGGGTGACAGGTCCGAGAGACTCTCAATGAGCTTGGAATCATTGATACGCGGCGCCGCCCAAGTTGTGATAGCCTGTTTGTTTGTTGGTCTACCGGCTCTTCTCCTATCCAGAGCTGGGGTTTGACGATTAGCCTTGGACCAGGCTGGAATGGAGCAAGGGTCCGCCATTTCAACCAGATCGGGGGTGTAACTGAGCAGTCGTCTTCACCACGTCCCCTGAACTGAACTGACCTGACCGACGTCTTGTCTGCTCACCGTCCCATAACCCTTGACTGGCACCTAGCCCGTCGTGCCTGTGCATCGTGCCAAACAGGGGAGCGACTCACGTTTCAGCGCGTCGGGTCAGTTACGTGCTGTCACACGTCCCCGTACTTTGTGCTACATACGTACGACATCCGCCTAGCGATGCGGTTAGAGCCAACATGTCGTCAGTCATCAGTCCCACCAAGGGTCAGCATCAGTCGTGCCTTGTGGAAAGGAGCCGCTAAGCTGGAAGTGCCAGAGAGACGTTGCCTCTCGTAAGGGAGTGTTGGATGATAGGTTTGAAGGGAGGCCTGAGAAGAGACCTCCTGAGTGTTGCATGCCGAGCCTGCAGTGGTGGTCGAGGATCAATGGTCAACAGACGCGCTCGACGCGCTGTTATCCCCGCAATGGTAGTGTATCCGCCCTGGAGTTTACCGCCATTCGACGGAGCTCTCGATCCGCCATACACACTCCGAAGTCCAGTCAAATCCTCCAGAGTGCCGTATGACCGCAACAATGTTGGTCAAGAAAGCGACCACGCCGGGATGCCTGCAAACCCTACGTAGTGCGATAGCCATGGCTGGGCCAGACTCGATCGACAGTAGGGGTTTCCCAACAGCTCATTCTGTCTGTGTCCGTGTCCCAAGGCCCTATGATGAGAGGCCCTTGGGCATTGCATGGTTGGGTTCTGGAATCTTAGAATCTTGGACTACAACCCCTCATTGGTTTTATCATTCAAAGGCAGACACGGCCATGGTTCTTTCAAGACTGCGCCCAGAATAAGGTAGTCAGCCACATCGCTCTACTAGCCGTTGCGGGATGTGAAAAAGGGGGCCTTGCCCAAGATTCCCGAACTATTCCGCATCGCTTTGGACTTGAAGCTGAGTCAGTTCGCCGAGCAGCCAAGCTGGACTGCAGCCAAAACGTCTCTCGGCGGATACGGGAGTCTTCTTGCCCCTGTGTGTTCACAATCGCCTTCTTCGTACGATGCCTGCCGACGCCAACGAGGAACAAGACGCATGAGCTCCAAGAAAAAGTAAAGGGAGCCGGTATCTGATGGGGCGATCGTTGCCCTAAGCTTCTTCGGGCCGGGTAAAACCACAACACGATATGGATCAAAGGGCATGTGGCCGCCTGGCGGAGACGCTAAATCAAGTTGGTTGGCTGCTTGACGATGCTGATCTTGCAAGGTACAGGGTTCAAAACCCCAAAACAGGGATCTGGGCCAGGGGTAGCGGCCCCGAACCGGCAAGCGGGAAGAAAACATTGGACATGCTGGTGTGTGCGCGAGGGCCTGCTGTTTTCTTTCGCAGTGGACCCGGCTGTCTGAGAACAAGGGGCACTTGAGACTCGGAGCCGGCGAGGGAAGCACTTGCTGGGCTCGCCAATGAGAAGCTCGAGGTGAGCCGTTCGAGTCCAGGCCGTTGTCGAGACTCTGGATAACAGCCACAAACGTTGAGGCGTTGATGGCAAGTTAACAAGTGGTGATGACATGGCGGTTGAATAGCTCTCTTGGGCCGCCATTGAATAGACTATTATTGGAACCGTTGACTGTTGGTTCTGATTGCAAGAGAACTCGAGTTCCTTCCGTCAAAGTCTTTTCTCCGAGTGACAGCTCCAGCTCGTTGGGGACAGTCATTTATCTAGAGCAACTCAATTGTGACGCTAGGATCACCAGGCCATGACCGACTTTTTGACACAAGACCAAAGGTCCAAAGAGGCCCTCTAGGTGCATGCTTTGTCTCTTGTGTTGTTAGGATCAGTGTCGATCGCAACTCATCGTGAGAAGCCTCTGCACATGATCACGGTAGAAAAGGGGGGCTGATGAGAAGGCTGCACGCAGCAAGCCTGCAAGCCTAGGCCGGCCGAGAGGTCAAGGTGGCCCACCGCATGACGCTGGGACGGCAGACTAATGCAGGAACAGGGTCCTGGCCCATACGCCTCACACAGCGGCTCATGAAAACACAGGTTGTCCTTACCAAGCCCCAAAGAGCCATGGCATGATCCTTCGCCTGGTATCTGGGGTTGGACAAGCTGTGGTGCTGGTTAAAGATGAGTGAGAGAAATGAACCATCAGTTCTGTATACTTGCACCAAGTTCGTTATGTCTGATGCCGGTGCCCTTGTTTTGAAGCTTGAAACTTTCGCAGCGAGTTCGTCGCTTAGACGCGCCGTCTGTACCGGGGCCCCATGTCGAGGTCTTACACCCCTGCCCATTCTTGGGGTCCCATCCTAGTCGTCTGTCGCTTAGGCTTCGGAGTGTAGCAAGAGAAGCTCGGGGTCCCAAACGTCATGATATGTTGGTTTCGCGGATACTTGTTCTGTCCATGAGTCAAAAGCAGCAGTAAAGCGCACAAGGCTGACTAGCAGCAAGAAACCTCATGCTGGGATCGAAGATGGAGTTTCTGGCCGAATCGCTTGATATTCGATGTCTATTTCTTCGGATCAGAACTCAACAAGATCTCAACAAGTATTTTGACTTTTGGTCAAGACGGAATCCGATAGCATTGTGATTGACACTGTACACAGGAGGAGCTCGATGCGAATGTAAGCCGCACGGAGTATATACGGCGTGTTTATCCCTTGTCGAAACTTTTTGTGGGAATTTCTGTGCGAGACCGCCCGGGGCATGTGTCAGCCACCCCATGGAGTCACCCGTTTGGGACGGTAGAGCGTTTGACATCATCGCCCATTCAGAAACCCGGCCAATCTTCGATGCCGTTCCTGTCTTGCCTGTGTTCGCGGAGAGGAGGGACTGTGTGGACGGTCTCACCTCGAGCATAAGGGCCGCTTTGATCCGTGTATAGCTCATGGTCATGGGTCTCTCAGCCCAGCTGACAGCAGGTCAGGTTGTAGTGAGATAAGCTGAATAGAGGCCAAGATTTTTCACCAAGGACGTGCAGTAACAACTGACGAACAGCTGGATCTAGAGATGTGCGTGTGTGTCAGAGGCAAAGGTGACATAGCCGCTCCTCCGTTCAAGCTGACCAAACAGCACGCTGACATCCGCGATTTGCGGGCCTGCTCCCAACGATCAGCAATGACCGTCACTCTATCTTGAACACAGACAACCGTCACCACTGCCCAGATTGATTGACCTTCACTTATTGACCTCGCTCGAGCTTGGAGTAGAGACAAACTTGGCCCGGGTCATGATTTGCGAGATCTGTCCATACCTCGACGGCGATGCTGAACGTCCTGGCAAAGAACAGCGCACAAGCACACAGAAGCAGACGAGGTTGACAAGAGCCATATCTTAAGGTTCAAGGTAGGACAAACTTGAATACTGACAGGATTTTGTTTGTGACGGAGAAGAAAACGGAGCTGTCGGATCGGGATGGGGAGGACCAAGGGTTTGGCTGATGTGGTGTGGTCATGCTTTCCATTCCCTCGTGGATAAACGGTTTGACTTGGGGCAACCACGAACGGTTTCCAGGTTGCCCCTTTTGGCAGGCAGTGCTCCTCACAGTAGGATTCTTTGTACGATACACTGTCCAAGCCGGTGCAGCTCGCGACATAGTTCCGCACACTAACTCGGCGCTAAGCCAATGATATATCACGGACTGCAAAAAGAGAACCATCGTCGCTCCATTTGGGGGCCATGTCTTAGTAGCGAGTAAGATTTATCGCACTGTACACCTTTCTGGCGCGTACCTTGCAGTAGCCCGTCTGGGGCAGGATGCACGAGCGCTCCCCCCTGACGCAGGTACGGTGCGACGATACCACCCTAGCACTCCTACCCAACTCTCACTCCTCCAAACTCCACTCCCTCGCGCTGCCGTCAGTCCAGACCTCTCCGTCTTCTCTCGCCGCGAGCTTGCGCCGTGAGGCTTGGCTCTCGTTCAGTCGCCCAAACAGGGCCATCAGCCCTTGTCCGGCTGATTCTGCCTCCGTCACAACGACTGCTTGTTGCATGACAAACACCCCGGCCCGACGTTTGGGACAAGCACGCCAAGCAGACCGGTCACGTCAGACTTGGGTTGGAGATGCACAAAAGAGGACGTGGATGTGGCCCAGTGCCGATTATAGCCTTGTGGAACGTTTGGCTGCGGATACCTCGACAAAAAAAAGGAGACCTGGAAGAAGGGAGAGAAGAGAGAAACACAGAAGAGAGACTGGCTTGCAGCAAGACACGAGTATGTTCCTACGTGGTAGATGCACCAGGAAGATGCCCGCACAGAGCAAGAATTGTGTAAGACGGAAGCACAGAGCACACTCAGCACGGGCACAAGGACGACAGAGCACAGATCGAATTGTTCTCGTCCCTGACGACACGACGGCAGTCTCGCGTGGGCCCCTGGATAACCTTCCCAGACCAATGCTGGGGGTTTGTTGGCTTGTAGCACACTCTGCTCAGCCCGACGCTCGACGTTTGTTGCCTTGTCGGTGCACATCATTCAGGTCCCTCCCTATCAAAGACATTCATCTACCAACTGCGGTCTGTGGCCCGGTACTCGAAACTACTCGGATGCCGTCCAAGCCAAAGGCGGCAACGTATCGACATATCCTGAGGCTGAGCTGCCCTCTACTGACGGTCCCAAGCCCCAAGCAGCTTAGGGCATGAGACGGCAGATACGAATAGGAATCGAATGGGCCGTGACCGCCTGAATGGATGGACGGATGGATGTCTTTGTTCGGTGCGTTGGGGAGCTGGGATGTTTGTGGTGGTGTCGGATGTGGGCTCCAGACACGGGTTGAAGGGGTGTCGACGCCCTCGCCCTCAAGCGGTGGGTACATGTGTGCGTGCCTAGTGGCTCTCGTCTGTGGCTCGTCAGTGGCTCCCTCAGGCAGTCTTGGCCAGTCTCTGCGTAGTTGGCCCGCTATGGCCTTCTACTCGCTAGCTCAGCCCCTCCCTCATGCACATCGTGCGGGCTGCATGCAACACAGTTGGCGTTTTCACAAGGAAGGGGCCTGTTCAAGTGGTGAGGAAGAGTCTTCAAGTGAAGTGCTGATGTGACGAGACTAAGGTAGCTTGAGATGCGAGCCTGTGAGCGCAGAGAAGGACGTCGAAAGACAGAATTGCTCAGACTGGCCAGACTTGTTGCCAGTTCTCCTGAGCTGCTAAAGGTCAGGAGACAGGGCTAAAAAGGAGGTCAGATTGGAACTACTGATCCATTGCCAACTGCGGTAGTTCTGGAGCACTTGGTCTGCTGGCTGCTCGATGGTGTTAGCTTGTGTTGGGCTAAGAGTCAAGTTGGCGTCGGGCACAACGTGCTTAGGGCGTCGATGCGTCTGAGGAAGAGTCGAGAGAGTTGTTGCAGCTCAGTCCAACCAGGCGAACTTTGGGGGCAGCGAGACCAGGGGTAGAAGCTAGGGCTGTGAATGGTTAGAGTTCCATAGCTTTACTGGGCTCCGTCGACTCCATGCGATGCACCCCCTAGTCGGCTGCGCGGCGGCGTCGTGCTTTGCAACGGCCGCTGTCCGTTCAGGCGCGTTAAGTCGTTGTCGATCATCCACTGAGATGCATCGCGTCCAGTCGGGCGACAGAGGTACCTGGGGCTAAGTAACTCTGTCAAGCCGCTTTACAGGTACCCGCAGTGTGCTCCTGGCGCCAGATGCAGCGCGTAACGACTGTCACAGGTACTCGCTGCGGCCCTTGGTCGAGGTTCCGTCCTTTTTCTTTTTCCTAGTTTCTGTGCTCTTTGGTGGCCGTGGTGCGCTTCTCGTCTCCCCACCTTTCGGTCGTAAGGTACCTCTGCCACCGCTAGAGCCTTGTACCTCCGTCCACACCTACCTCACTGACGGGAGCCAGCCCGAGGAGGAGGGCCACTCAGGTTCCTCCTATCGGCGACGGCTCTTCTCCTTTGAGGGCTTCTCCCCCCAATCCCCCCGTTTCTCTTTTCCATCTTGCATCGCCAGTCCGCTCCTTGTGACCGCTTCTTCCCCTTCTTCCCCCTCGCCCTTTTTGTTCGTTCTTTTCTTTCCTTTAAGTCACTCTCTTGAATTATCTCAACTTCAGCCAATTCGGTACCCGTCACTCTTTCCGGGACCGTTCCTTTCATTTAGGCTTGAATCTTACCTTACACCCTGGATCGTCTCTCCGTCCGCAACGTTCTTTTTCAACGTCGCCCACGTTCGAGACCACCGGCCAATCCGCCAACACCAACGATACTGCACATTTGCCTCCTTTTCCCGTTGAAAGGAAATAGGACGACACTCATTACTGACCACCGAATTCACCATCATTCTCTACGTTCCTTATCCCGACCATTGTCAACTAACCGACCTCATCGCGGCCTTCTGTCCAATCCCGATAATACTCGTCTCACTTGACACGCCTCTTCCGCGTATCAAGAGATCCCGACGACAACCGGTTTAACTTGTCAGCCACGATATCTGAAAGTTTTGACATTCGTTTCGACCCATTTGTTTTTTATAATTCCAACTCAAGAGGGGATCGCACACAAGCATCATCTTAGCAGCAATGGCCACCGACGTTGAGCAGCCTATGGCTCTGGCCACTTCCGCGCCAGGCTCTTCCACTCCCAACTCGACAGCCGCTTCCATCTCCGTCCCGACTCCCGTCTCCGCCATGAAAACAGAGACTCCTTCTCCCTCTCCCACAAGTGCCAATGGCCAGTCGGCATCGAGGCGCCCTCCACGCAAGAGCACCCTCACTCAGCAGCAAAAAAACCAGAAGCGACAGCGTGCTACCCAGGATCAGCTGACGACCCTGGAGATGGAGTTTAACAAGAACCCTACTCCTACTGCTACTGTCCGTGAGAGAATCGCCGACGAAATCAACATGACCGAGAGGTCTGTTCAGATCTGGTTCCAAAACCGGTATGTGTGAATTCCATGTAGACTGATGCACATCCGCGCTAACCAACACTCAGACGGGCTAAGATCAAGCTGTTGGCCAAGAAGAGTCTGGAGACCGGCGAGGACATTGACTCCATCCCTGAGTCAATGCGAGCCTACCTCGCAATGCAGGCTATGGAGTCTGGCAAGGGCCTCGGCGGCAGCTACCTCGGCCGCACCGGACTCGTTCCCTTTGGCCACAGCAATATGCTTCTCGGCGGCGACCAAGGCGGCCAAGGCAAAGTCTGTATGTTTCTGCTCACCGGCTACGTTGAAACAGCTAAGAAGCTAACTTGGGTTCAGTGATTCACCACCTTACTTGCCGATCTCTCGGTATTGGAAAGTGGACGCGAGTTGGACAGAACACGATGGATCTCATCATCTTCTATTCGCCTGACAAGTGCACTATGACTTACTACATCAACAATGAGCAGGCCGGATACAAGATTGAGTATCCTTTCTCGCACATCAAGAACATCTTTCTCGAGAACAGCGAGGGTGACCCTACTAAGCTCGGCGGGATTGTCATTGAGTTGAACAGGCCCCCGAACTTCTTCATGGACTCCTCACCCACCACCAACGGTTTCTTCCAGTGCGGCGACTTCACTGAAGACCTCCAGGCCACCCAGTGCCTGGTCCATCACCTCGGCGGCAACCCCAAGGTTCTCAGCGGACAGCTTGCCAAGCTGGTCTCCCTCGAGTCCTTCATGAACCGCCACAACCCCCATCCCTATGGCGATCCCCATGCGCTGTCGGTATCTGCCCCTGTCTCGCCGACCGCTCGCCCTTCGTCGCAGCCCAGCTTCCAACCGCACGTGGGTATGTTCCAGGAGCAATGGGGTATTCACCAGATGCACTCTGCGATGCGCCCTGCCCATGGCCACAAGCGTCAGCGCAGCCGATCCGTTCCCGGCCCCGTCGATTTCGCCATGTTCCAGAACCAGCCGATGCCCTCGTTCTACATCCAACCGCCCGGCGAGATGCCTCCTCCTCAGCACAACCCCAACATCTTCGCTCCTGTCCCTCAGCCTCCCAGCAACATGGCACCTAACCTGCGTATCGACACTCAGGCAGGCTTTGGCTTGGATATGCGGCAATATCCCATGTCAGCTACCACCGCGTCCCCCGCGGAATTCCCGCCCAGCCCAGGATTCTTCCCTTCTGGCCCAGAGGCCGGCGGCATGCCCCAATCGAGCTACAACACGCCCTACAGCCACGGGTTCCTGTCGCCCATGGTCAATCCCGAAACTGGCATCCCACAATCGGTTTCGCCCTTGTCCTTCAATAGCCCAGGTGAGCCTTCGATCGTTGAACAGTCACCACCCATGGGCATGATGGGCCGCCCAGGCTCTGCCGACCTATACCCTGCCAACGATGGGTCTTGCGCTGTATCCGAAGACGGCACGAGCCTCAACGAGATGTACTCGAAACACACCATCAACTTGCCCATGCACACTACTTCACCTGGATATATGCAGCCTCAACAGGCGGATCTGGATATGGACCAGCTTGTCCAGTTTGATGCCGTGGACCCTGCAAGTCTATCCCCTGAAGCAATGCCCCACCATCAGTGAAGTTGGACGCAGGTGAAGCATTGGTGTCAGCTGTGTGTTTTCTTTGTATGGCCTCTCATACCCGGGCGTTTTGCGGCAAATTATACCATTGGGATCTCTTTTTGCTCTTTTTTCGCCGCTGTACTTTGGCGAGTTTTCTTGTTGGACAATTTCATTCTCCCGCCCCTACCGTCACCAGCTATTACCATACGGTATATCAAGTCTGGTTCGATTCTCTTCCCCCAACCTACGGCCATGATGAACTTGCATGACGATAAATTTCTTCGACATCGGTCATGTATGTCGGGTACAACACAGCGATCGTACAGTTTTTCATTTTTACGTTTTTACCGCGTTGAGATATTTCCGCTTTGAATCTTAAGCCGTGGTTTCCTTATTCCTTGGGTGGTCTCGTTCAACACTTTCTTGGATCGAGTAATTGTCTTGTGCTGCCGCTCATCCTTTCAACAGCCTCGATGGGGCGTGCCTGACCACCGCACGCCGGCATCCTGGACCTAATTTATCACGCACACATTGTTATTGAACAAAATAGGGGACTGATGTTTTTAATCTCTTTCCAAGCACTTTGTATTCTGCGTCATGTCGGATATTGGGGAGAAAGCCCAGGAGGCTTGGCTAGGGTTCCTTGGATCGTACTTTAATGGGCAAACCTTGTTTTTCCTTTGCGTTTTGGGAGGTAGCTTGTACACACCAAGCACCGAGTGAAGGTTCATGAAGCAGCTGGGTCGCTGTCGGCATGGGGCGTCGCTGGGGCGTCTACTTGCTGCGAAGCCCACAGTTGGACACGATGGTATGGACCCTGTTGAGGGTGGGACTAGTTGATTATCAAAAATAAGTGGTTTTATGTTCACTTGATACTGATGATTCATTGTCTTGCCGTGTAAAGGAGGTTAGAGGTCGTCGAGTGGCTCTGCTCGATGAGCCTCGAGGCCGCGTCTATTTTGAACGAGTTTATATGGGCTGTAGCTCTTAAAGTCTTGACCCGAATAGGAATGTTTAAATAGAAGGTAGGTAATTTAGGTCATACAGCAGTCACATGTACAACAAGAGGTCGCTTGTTGCGAGGCGCAGTTTAAAAGTGCTGACATGATCGACAGATGGCGGGCACAGCTCCGGATGCGCCGGCCTAGCAATCGGTGACGAGGTTGTGAGGTTGTGTATCACATGAACAGGATCCAAGATGGACGTGAGACATTGCTAGTCGCACTGAGATTGTAGGCGATGTTGTCGCTATGATGAGAGCACTCTGAGGCCATCCTTGGGCGCATAAACCAGCTACCTCATGGGTAATTGATAGGTTGATGCGTAACGTTAACTCACGATAGACACAACGCGGTACAGCTGTTTAATGGCCGGACGTGGAGCTGGGGCGTCTAACGCGTTTTGGCGAACCTAACGGGTTGGCGCTATGTCGAAAGGCATTGTACGGTGGCTTGCGGGCGGATTGCGCGGACTTGGGGGCGCAGGGGGGAGGAGGAGGAAACGATTGGATTGGGCGGTGCTGCACGTGTGGGAGAGGCGAGAGAGTGTTGGTCCGCTTTGGTTGAAGGGGATGAAGAAGGCTGGAGATAATGACAGAATATGTATGATGTTCAGATATCGGCGCGTAATACGGAGTACAAAGCTCTCAATTGTTTCCTCAATTAACTGATGTTGAATTCCTAACAGGTGAAAGACATTATACCCCGTGTAAGCTGTGGGTTTGTCTAGTTGAAACGGGGCCGGGGAGTTTATTTTTGAAATGAATCCATGGGAACCTAACAATTTCGTGTACTTTGTACGACGGGAGGCACGGCGGTCGTTGTTAAGCCTCCGGGGACCCGAATGGATGGATTGTTGGAGATGCTGCGCCTCGCACAGGATTCAACGGACCATTTCGAGGCCACGTCTGTTTGTTGCCCGTCTTTTCGTACTACGTAATCAATGATCAAGTAACAGACAGTATGTTCCTTAGATGTACGGATAGGTAGGTTGGATTTCGAGCTGTCGTGCGTACAAGGTCCCTAAATTACATATGGCATGGATTGCACTGGCCGCTGCGCCCTGCCCTGTTCTTATTGCTCCCGTCCCGTCACCTCCATCCATCATATGGACCCTGCAATCTGGGCCACATTCATAGCGCATCGGGCTCCAGCTGTCAATCGGTCCCCGTTTCCCCGACTCCAACCTGTCATCCGTCTACCATTGCTGTCGGAGGCTGGGGGAGTTGTTTCTCAATTTTCATTCTTTCTCTTCATGAGACTCGAGGCTATCTGAATGCTTCAACGCCTTTTAATTAGTACCTACTAGCCAAGCTTAACCCCACGACCCTACCTCTCCAGCTCCGCCTACATTCCAATGCCGCTGACCCAACCGTCGTAACATGGCTCCCAGCCCTAGCGACAACGCCGGACGGCGATTGTCACGCTCCAGCACCGCTGCCGACCATGAGTACAACGATGAGGTGGCTCGCGATCTCGCTGCTCTCGACGAGCAATATCCTCATGCCTCACCCAACTTCTCCCGACCTCGAAATACGCGCCGCTCCTACACAAATCCTAGCAATGACAATTCGCGGCGATCCTCTGCCGATTCCTATCTAAGATCTGGGACCCGGCGCTCTGATAACGACCCCCAGAGATCGCAGGTCAGCGGCCATTACGAGTTGCAGCCCATCCAATCTCGAACTGAGGCCGTTCCCGAGCCTTCCGGCGTTCCGCCGTACTCGATGGATCGCACCGACAAGTCCCTCACTTCGCCTGTTGACAAGGCCGGCCTCAACTACAACGGCAACTCACCGGACGCGAAACGTTCTACTCGCGATGATATCAAAAAGTACTTGCGCGAGAGGCGCCAGAGGAAGCTGGGTCCTGGCGCAAAGCCCACTTTGAAGGATCGGACTCTCAAGCAGCTCGGACAGTTTCACCAAAAGGTGATTCTCGAAATGATATTACGCCAAAAACCTCTGGAACCTCTACCCGATGGCCGCCATATTCCTCTTAATCCCGATCAATGGGCACCAGATGGCCTCACTGATGAGCGCTCAGGCAAACCTTATATCAGCAACTTTATTCGATCCAGTCGCTATACCATCTATAACTTCATCCCCAAGCAGCTCATATTCCAATTCAGCAAACTCGGAAACTTTTACTTTCTTGTCATTGGTTCCATCCAGATGGTTCCCGGACTGAGCACCGTTGGGCGTTGGACTACGATCGCACCCCTTGCTCTCTTCATTGCGTTCAGTATGGCAAAGGAAGGTTACGACGACTACAGGCGCTACAGACTCGACCGGACTGAAAACCGCAGCGAAGCATGGGTCATGGGCGGCTACGTAGCCGAAAAGGGCCGCGTGAGGCACGCGGAGAAGATGAAGAGAAGGAAGAAGGAAAAGGAGGCCGAGAATGGTGAAGAGCACATGCTAAATGATCTCGAGACTGGCACTACTGCTACGGCAAAGACCGGCGTTGACGGCGAATGGACATCCGTGCAGTGGCAGAATATCCGGGTTGGCGATGTCATCCGTCTGCGCCGCGACGATTCGGTGCCTGCTGATATCGTCCTTTTGCATGCCACGGGCCCCAATGGCATTGCGTATATCGACACAATGGCCCTCGACGGCGAAACAAACCTCAAGAGCAAGATGGCGTGCCCGTTGTTTGTCGAGCGTTGCAGTACGTTTGAGGGACTGCGCTCCACACAGGCCAACGTAGTCTCTGAGAACCCAAATCTGGACCTCTACAGCTACGATGGACGGGTTACCGTCGACGGAGAGACCCTCCCCTTATCTCTAAACAACGTTGTTTACCGTGGTTCTACCCTCCGCAACACGGCCGAGGCCATCGGCATCGTCATCAACTCTGGTGAGGAGTGCAAGATTCGCATGAACGCTAACAAGAACGTCCGCGCCAAGAGACCTGCTATGCAGTCAGTCATTAATAAGATGATCTTGGTGCAGATCTTCATTGTTGTCATGCTCGCCATGGGCTTGACGATTGGTTACCACCTGTGGAAAGACGAAGTCGAGAACATTGCCTTTTACATCCGCCGAGCAGGCGTTTACAACGGCAGTGTCGCCTTTAAGGAAATCTTCTTTGGATATCTGATCATGTTTAACACCCTGATTCCACTGTCGCTCTACATCAGTCTCGAAATCATCAAGCTGGGTCAGCTGTTGCTGCTCCAGGACCCTGAGATGTACGATCCAGCCTCAGACACGCCAATGGTGGCAAACACAACCACGATTCTGGAAAATTTGGGACAGGTCAGCTATGTCTTTTCCGACAAGACGGGCACGTTGACGGAGAACATAATGCGTTTCCGCAAGTTATCGGTCGCGGGTGTGGCATGCCTCCATGATATGGACGTGCAGAGGGATGAAGATGCCATGCGCAAACGAATCGAAGAGTTGGAGCGCCCAAAGAAGGGTAAATCCAAGATTAAAGGCCAATCAGCGACCCTGGCTCCGGATGGGGCTCCTGTAAAGACTCTTGACGGGGCATTTGACGACGATGCGACAGGGAGTGGTCTACAGAGGCCTGGAGGCATCAGGACAACTTCGACCAGATCAGCAAGCCGCTGGAAATCTGATGTTAACTCGAATGCCGACACCGATATGAAGACAGAGGACCTGCTTGAGTACATCCAGTCGAAGCCCAACTCCAACTTTTCACGAAGGGCCAAACACTTTTTGCTGTGCATAGCCCTCTGTCACACCTGCCTACCGGAGAGGACTGACGACGGCGATATTACCTACCAAGCCGCTTCTCCTGACGAGTTGGCCCTTGTCGAAGCTGCCAAAGACTTGGGGTTTTTGGTCATTGACCGACCTGCGCAAGCCATCAAGCTCGAGTTCCGAGACGCGGACGGAGCCCTACAGACGGAGATGTATCAAGTGTTAGATGTGATCGAATTCAGCAGCAAGAGGAAGAGGATGTCCATCATCATCCGGATGCCTGACGGCCGTATCTGCGTCTTCTGCAAGGGCGCTGACAATGTCATCATGCAACGCCTGAAGCTGAATCAGCTCGCGGAGCAGAAAGCAAAGGATATCGGCCGCCGGGCGAGTGTGCGCAGGACATTTGAACAGGACAAGGCCAATCGACGTAGGAGCACGCAGGCCGGGAGTCCTTATGGAAGCCCGCGCAACAGCTTTGGACACAAGAGAGGCGAGCCGTCTGCTCGAACAGATGTCTTCAGACTGAGCCTAGGGAGGCGGTCGACGGACCTTGAGCGACTGTCCCAGCAATATGTCAACTCACCTCGATCACCTCGTACTTCAGCGGATATGACGAGCTCAAGGCAGAGCCTGGGCCGGCATCCCTCAGCCGACGACGTTAACCGCAGGATTGATGAGTCAGTGGCAGCAAACGAAGGCGCCGTATTTGAGAAGTGCTTCCAGCATATTGATGACTTTGCGAGCGAGGGTCTCCGAACATTGTTGTACGCGTACCGCTTCATCGACGAGGAATCTTATCACCAGTGGAAGGCTCAGTACAGAGAGGCAGAAACGAGTCTAGTGGACCGTCAGGAACGTATCGAAGCCGCCGGAGAGCTTATTGAGCAGAAGTTCGAGCTGGCTGGAGCGACCGCGATTGAGGACAAGCTTCAAGTTGGGGTCCCGGATACCATCGACAAGTTGCGCCGGGCAAACATCAAAGTGTGGATGCTTACTGGTGACAAGCGCGAAACGGCCATCAACATTGGACACTCTGCCGGCGTGTGCAAGCCCTGGTCGGAGGTCTACGTGCTGGATGCGAGCCTAGACAATCTGAAAGACACCATGACGGTGACACTCAACGATGTCTGTCGCGGCATGATTCCTCACTCTGTCGTTGTCGTCGATGGACAAACGCTGGCAAAGATTGATGAAGATGACGATCTTGCTCTTCTCTTTTATGACCTCGTTGTCCGCGTCGACTCTGTCATTTGCTGCCGAGCCTCTCCCTCGCAAAAGACCAATCTGGTTCGTTCTATTCGCAGATATGTTCCCAAGAGCATGACCCTGGCGATCGGAGATGGAGCAAATGATATCGGCATGATCCAGGCCTCTCACGTCGGCATTGGCATCTCGGGCCGCGAGGGCCTTCAGGCGGCTCGTATCTCAGACTTCTCGATTGCGCAGTTCCGATTTCTGCAAAAGCTGCTCTTCGTCCATGGCCGCTGGAACTACATGAGGACGGGCAAATACGTGCTCGCGACTTTCTGGAAGGAGATCATCTTTTTCCTCGTCCAGGCCCACTTCCAGCGGTACAACGGGTACTCGGGGACGTCGCTGTACGAGTCTGCGAGCTTGACTGTCTTCAATGCTTTGTTTACTTCGCTGCCTGTTATTATACTTGGAATCTTTGAGCAGGATCTCCGCGCCGAGACGCTGATGAAGGTGCCGGAGCTGTACACCTTTGGCCAGAAGAACATGGGGTTCAGGTTTCCCCAGTACTTTGCGTGGCTGCTCCTCGGTGTGGCCGGGAGCTTTGTGATCTGGTACTTCACCTGGGCCGTCTTTAACAAGACGTTCTTTGACGAGGACACGAGCCTGTTTGCCATGGGCATGGTTGGCTTCACTGTTGCCGTGGTGTTCATCAACATCAAGGTCTTGTGAGTTTTGACGCCTACTGCTCGCTTGGATAATGGACTAATCTTTGCTAGGATCCTTGAAGTTCACACCAAGACTATCATCACGTTTGGCGGCTGTTTCATCTCTATTCTCGGGTGGTTCGTCTGGATGCTTGCCATCTCGGGCGTCTATCCCGAAAAGTTCGGCCCCTACATTGTCCGCGACGCTTTTGTCCATAACTTTGGCCACACGCTCAAGTGGTGGACAGCCGTGCTGCTCGAGCTGATTGTGCTCATCGTCATAGATCTGGTGGTGCAGTCGATCCGGCGCGTCTACTTCCCAGAAGACCAGGATCTCATGCAGCGGATTGAAAAGGACAACAACGTCGACAAGGTGTTTCCCAGCCACGAGGAGGGCGGTGTTGCTGCGGAGGGGCACAAAGCACGAAGTCCTGCTGCAAGGGAGAGGAGGAGGTTTACGCCGCCTGCGGAGGAGCGGGAGAACCCGATGTAGCAGTAGCGGCGTGGATGAGCACTGGTATTGGCATTCCTTTTTTTTCTCCTTCGTTCTTTATTCACTCTTTGTTCACCTTGGGTACATGACCCGGTTGTCGTCGATATGGCTCGACTCGTTGGGGTTTTCTATATGTTTCGGGGCTTTTGAACTGGCGATGGCGTCTTGGCTGGAGTTTAGTGATTGGAGATGGGCTCGGCGTGCTGTATGAGGTGGGATAGCGTGTATATCGTTAGAAGTAGCTTATAGTTATGGACTATGCTGTAATGTTCTAAATCGAACATTCTAATTAGAGATCTATACTCGTCGTACCACAGCGGAAGATTAACCTAATCGGATTGCTCGGGCTCGGTAAAGTTCGCATTAGTACCCGATATGGCAGTTCCCCCAAAGCCTCCCGGGGTTGAGTTGTGGGGTAAACAATCAAACGTCATCGTCAACAGGGCCCCCCCAAAGTCAGTTTCGGGGCATCTACCGAGCACGCCGAGCACGTGGAGAAAGAGATGCCTTTTATCATAAGACCTCGGCACAAGTTATTCACCTTGAACAATTCTTTACCTCTGACCGACTGCCAGAGAATGTAACCACCAGTCGCCTCTCCTCCTTTTGTCATTTTCCAGATCATACGGGGTATAACGCAAAACCATGGGTGCTTCATGTGCCCCCTCAGCTGCGCCGGTAGCAACTCAGCCTCAGCCTGTTGCGTGGCCCAGACACTCTGCTGCGACGATGCACCCGGCCTTCTTCACCGACAAGTTTCGACGGGCCCCTGCCTCTTTTCCGTCGGGGGCGCTGGATAGTCCTGTCACGATGGGCTATGTCTATCAGGAGAGCGAGAGGAGGAAGCCCAAGCTGTGAGGCGGGAGGGACGGGGCTTTCGGGGCACAGTCCGAGCGAGGGGCAGCAGCTGCATGAGCGACGAATTCCTGTTTGCGCGATGAAACAGCAGAGTATGCAATGATACCCGGCGCATACACTATGCGACACGATTTTGGAGATTATTTTCACAGCGGGGACGTTGAGTTGAGATGTATGGAGAGTGCTGCGATTAGCGACAACAAAGTACGGTGAAAATTAGGCGGAGTGGATAACGAGTTCACGACAAGCAGGCACAGCGACGAGGAAGAGGTCAGGATAAACCAAGAGTCAGTAGGGTATCAGTTAATTAAAGAGGACCTTGTTGCATGATTACACCCTTTGCCTCGGTTCATGTCCTTCAGTTTCGCCATAGGAATACAAGAGTAAAGAAAAGACAAAGGAGATGTTTGACGCTCATCGGCTCAGAGACATGTCGCCGCCTGCTCATACACCCTCAAACCGACTGTGCACTCAACCTGACCCATTCTTGGCCGCAATCACGATGGCCATAATGATGAGGAACATGACAAGCCCAAGGAGCCCCATGAGCTTGACATTCTTCCACCACATCTTGCGCTTGAGTCCCCGGCTGCGCACCCGAAACTCTCGCGCGCTGCCCCCAAGCCGATCCGTCTTGTCGACCAGCAGGTCCAGGCGCTCGCCTCGCTCAAGCAAGCTCTCAATGTTCTTGGTCATGATGCCTCTAACGTCATCAATCTCGCGCTTGGCGTTGCCGATGGCGTCGTCGCGGCCACCGCTCGTGGTGCCGTAGTCGACCATGAGGGTCTTGAGCTCCGAGTTGAAGGACGCGGCGCCGTAATTTAGCATGTCGGAGAAATCGCTCGTCTCGGGGAACTGCTGGAAGAAGCGCTTGCGGATCTCAAAGAGGAAGCCGAACGGCACCCGGCGGCCGAGCGACGAGTCGGCGATGACGAGAAAGGTCAGACCGCCGGCCGAGGGGGAGTCGGGGTGCTCCGAGGGGGACTCGGCAACGTAATGGATCTGGTGCTGGCCATGTGTGTACGTGAGCTTCTGGGGGCTGTGGTGCTCGATCTTGGGGAGGATGATGGAGGCGAGACTCGAGGTCTGGGAGGATGCCGAAGTGGTGCATTCTGAGAGGATCGTGGTGTTGTGCGCGATGCACGAGCTGCAGACGGTTAGATTCCGTTGTTGATATGCATCATCGCGACAATATCATGGACTGACTAGAGGAGAGGAGTTGCTGGGGTTGATGACGACGCCATGATGGAGGCTGATTTGGTGGTTGTCCAGAGACACGGTGAACGAGTAAAGAACGCGCCAGCTGTTGGAACTCGAAGCGAAGAGGGAGATCAAAAAGACAAAAGGTGGTCTCAAGGTTGTACGTTGGAAGATGCTGTCGATAACTCAAATGTACAATGACGCCCCAGCGTCATCAGCACCAAGCTCCACAGGCCACGAACTCGACCCGGGACACGGCTGATTAATGATCCGACCCATGGGAAATTTTGAGGACCTTTACTCATGATGGCAAATCTTGGCCGCATTCGCCGTCGCGATATTGGCACGGCTTTTTCTGCCTTTGTTTAATTTTTTCTCAAGTTGCCAGAGCATGTTTTGGCCATTTTCGAATCTGTCGTCATGAGTTTACTGCTCCGAGCTAGGGCTGTGCGAGCTCCCCTTTGTCCTATATCAAGACGTGCAATCTCAACCACATCTCGACTTTGCGATGGTGCGAACAGGGATGAAAAGGTCGGGGCGAACAAGAAGATAAAGCCAATCCCCAAAGGCTACATCCCCAAAAATTATCGCGAAATAACGGAAGTGAAGCTGGAAAAAGGTAAAAACCTGACTGCGAAAGAGAGAAAGTGGATGTTGCTGCATAATGGACACTCTAGGTCTACTTCAGTGAGTTATTCCCCGCGATAATGTGAGACTGTATACTCATTGAAATTAGGTCAGCCAAGGCCATGATCCCAAGTCAAGGTTGCGTCTCGACTCTGGCCAAAAATCTTCTGGTCGTCATGGCATGTTTCGCGCAACAGTGTTGTCGCGATACCAAATAGTCATGGCCGACCTAAGCAAGACGAGCTTGCCCATCACTGGTTTGGGCGAGGATGAGCTCAACCGACAGGCTTCCTTGTTTCTGGACGTCTTGGACAAGGCTTTCGTGCTGGCAGAACAAAACATCACCCACAGAGATAAGAACCCGCTGTTCTGGAACCTTCGCGATGCCTTTATTCTCAAGGATATGAAGGGTCTGACCAAGGAGCTTCAGTATTCCCTCCAGTCGTTCCTGATCCGACAGCGCTTCTCCAAGGGCTTGGAGGAGAGCCACAAGCGACTACTGGACTTTCGATTCCCCTACGAATGGTACCCTGCTACCAGGACCATGCAGCGAACCATTCACCTTCACGTTGGACCAACCAATTCTGGCAAGACGTACAGAGCTCTAAAGGCCCTGGAGAACTCCAAACGAGGAGTCTACGCTGGCCCGCTTCGCTTACTAGCAACCGAAGTCTACCAGCGCCTTTCGGCCAAGGGTCTGCCTTGCGCGTTGATGACAGGTGAAGAGGTCCGCGTACCCGAAGACACCGATACCTATTTTTCCAGTTGCACGGTTGAGATGATACCCGTCAACGAGGTCTTCGACGTGGCTGTCATCGACGAAATTCAGATGATTGCCGATGCCGACCGCGGCAGCGCTTGGACAACGGCCGTGCTTGGTGTCCAGGCCAAGGAGGTTCACCTGTGCGGTGAGGAGCGAACGGTCAAGTTAATCCAGAGAATGTGCGCGGCCATTGGTGACGAGTGCATTGTGCATCGATACGAGCGTCTCAGCCCTCTCGAGACCATGTCCGAGTCCATCAATGGCGACTACAGCAAGCTCCAGAAGGGCGATGCTATCGTCGCCTTCAGCCGCATGAACCTGCACGGTTTGAAGCGCAACATCGAGAGGCACACTGGACGACGATGCGCCATCATCTACGGCTCTCTGCCCCCCGAGGTGCGAGTTCAGCAGGCAGCTCTGTTCAACGACCCTAACAACGACTACGATTATATTGTTGCCAGTGACGCCATTGGCATGGGACTCAACCTCGAGATTCGCCGAGTCATTCTTGAATCAGTTACAAAGTACGATGGCAACCAGAACCGACATCTCACGTTCCCCGAGGTGAAGCAGATTGGTGGCCGAGCTGGACGATACCGCACTGCCCGGTCTGCCGTGGAAGCAGGAGCGGGCACTGAGAGCGCACCGGTCGACGATGGGCCAAAGATTGGTTATGTCACCACAATGGATCGGCAGGATCTTGGTCGCGTCCAGCGTGCTTTCGACTCGGATGTTGAAGATATCACGGCGGCGTACGTGACCCCTCCGGCCGCTGCTATCGAACGCTTTTCCACCTACTTTCCCGCGGGCACGCCGCTGTCCTTCATCCTCATGCGCATCCGCGAGCTGGCATCCGTGGGCCAAAGCTTTAAGCTAAGCATCACGTCGGACAAGTTGGAGATTGCCGACACCATCCAAGATATCCCCCTGTCTATTTATGACCGGCTTACCCTCTGCCACTTGCCCGTATCGCTCAGGGCCACCAACACGAAGGAGATTCTTCGAGCCCTTGCTAAGATCATTGCTTTCAACGAGCCTGGAGATTTGCTCTCAATCACGGAGATTCCGTTGGAGACGTTGGACATTAACATGAAGAAGTGGGACGGCACGCCGGTAGAATACCTGCACAGGCTCGAGTCGCTGCACGTGGCCATCAACCAGTATGTATGGCTTTCGTACCGCTTCAACGGCGTGTTCCGCGACCAGGCACTGGCATTCCACGTACGACACCTGGTGGAGGAGAAGCTGGTTGAGACGCTCGAGACCCTGGACTTTACCGACTCTGATCTGCAGAACATGCGGCAGAGCCGACGTCTTTTGGCCAAGTCAGCGCAGCTTTCTCGACAGGCGCTGCATGAGGGCGATCTCACGGACGTTGAGCAAGGGACGGACGATCCGCTAATGGGCGACGAAGGATATGAGCCCGCAGAAGCAGCAGCGTCTGCTGATACGAGGTCGGGGTGAAGCTAATGTACAAGAGGAGGGAAGCAGATGATCATCATATTTGGCGTTGGCGTGGGTGTTTGCAGGATATGGCATAGATGCGGCAGAACTGGAGTGCTCTGCGTGTAAATTGTAACACCAAAGTGTAACACCACCACAAACAAAACTAAACCTGTATTATTATTAGGACGGTCATACATACATACAAGGGTACTACTACTCAATGGAAGAAAGCGACGGAAATTCCGGGAGCTCATTTCCGCCACGTGCGATCTGTTCCATGATGTTTGTGCTTTGCATGGTGATTGGTGAGCCTATCGAGACCACAGTGGTACATACATGAGCTTGGTATAAGCTGGAACAAAGTCTCCTTTCAGACGTTGAATGTGCAAGCAAACCTACACAAACCCCTGAAACCCTTTGTTTGGTGGCTGACGTCTCAAACCGCCGTCATAAGATTGCCTGAACCCCTAAACGACTGGAAGCTCCGTGACGGGCGATCAGCACCACCAAGAATTACAGGGACCTGGACCGTAGGGCTCTGGAGGTCTCCACCCAACGTCATCCGCTAACTAAATAGAACCCCTGTAGGAAGCCCTGTGACCCCGCCCAATTAACGGGTTTCCTAGGCTTCAGCGGACAGGCTTCCACCTCACCTTTAATTGAACCCAAGCCTCCAGCTCCTGTCATCCCACTCACATTCTCCGATTCAACTTCTTTCAACTTTGTTATCTCCTCACGGCCTGACCGACTCTGGCCATCTTTGTCTTCGCCAAAGACAATCTGCGCTGTCACAACTGAAATTCTCCGTCAACACTCGACATCCCACAAGGAGCTCGTCAGATGGAGGCTGAAGTCACCTATCACCGCTCCATCGCAGAGTATGCGGTCCCCAATGCGCCGTACACCGACCGGGGCCCAAGCCCTCCGTTTATTCACATCCCTCCCACCGGCCATGCCACGGGAGGCGACTCTGTCCCGGCCCTCATGCCATCGTACGACAACGTCGACTCGAGCCAGTTGACTGCTCGCGACGTCGAGATCATCACCCAGAACGTGACCCAGATCGCTACCGACCGCGCTGCTGACTGGTCTTACGAGCAACGACGGGAGGCTCAGCAGGTGCTCGATTTTCTCTACCTCGGACCCAACAGCGTCATACGCGACCACGCCTTTCTACAACGCGAGGGTATTAGCATGGTCTTGGTTGTGCGGGATGCGCGTATGGCCCCTTTGAAGCTCATGAGCGTCGAGAAGGCGGCGCAGGCTCTAGATCTTACTGTCCACTACCTCGACATCCAAGGCAATCACCAGCTTATCAGCAGCTTCCCCAAGATCATCCGTGCAGTCAACGACCACCTTCTCACTGTCTACCACAACCAGGCCCAGGGCATAAACGAGGACGGCAAGCTTGTCGTCGAGCCCAGCACGTTCCGTCGGGGCAAGGTCCTCATCGCGTGCGAGACAGGCAATGACCGTTCCGCCGCTATCGCCGCTGCGTACATCATGGCCGTGTTTGGAAAGGACATGGTGACGGCCATCCAGTTCATCTGCATCCAACGCTTCTGCTGCTGCTTCGACGAAGACTCCAAACGCACGCTGCAGAGCTGGGAGGACATTCTTAGGGCACGGTCGCAGGTGGCTTCGCAGGCTGCTGCGCCCCAGAACGTGGGGCATGCGAAGCGTCACATTGACGAGGTCACGAGCGAGGATTCGGACATGACCGAGGGCTTTGCTCTGGATGAGGATCGGTTCCAGGGGCGGGAGGCTTTCAAGCCGTTTGTGGACATGTAGCTGCAGCGTATGGACCCAGACTTTGTGGATGTGTGTCGCTAGATTTGGGGGAGACTTGCAACTGAGAGTTGCGAGTTGTTGTTTCACAGGAGCATGCAAGTGCGTTGGAGGCGTTGGAGGCTGCGAATGTATTGTCTAGATACCCTGTATAATTATTTTTGCTTAAAGAATAGAGCTTGTCAACATCCTGATTGAGAATAGAGAATGATAAGAACCTCGACAGATACTTGCATATTATCACTATGGCTAGACACTGACAGTTGTCTGTAAGTGATATTAAAGTACTTGGAATATTTTTTAAAATTTGGTTCTCTAAAGTAGATGTGGCTTATTGATAAAAATAATGTTCTCATTGATACTATCCTAGTTAAAGAACTTAGAAGCCAAAAGCTCTACCTGGATTACATCTTTTAAGATACGCAATAAAGCATTCTATTCATCTAGACTCGATTTTGTTTGCGTTGCTGGGTTTTGTCTGTTCTATCACTGCCAGGATGCTGCTCGACAGTGATTCACTACCAACGCACATTGAAATACTATTCTTCGTCTGCCTCTACCACAAGGCTTAACATTTCTGTCTTCACACTTGCATAACGCTCTGCCAAACACAAGAGAACTTTCATCTGTTTACTATGAAGCTGCATCTTGTTTGCGGAGAAAGGTGCCGAATCCAACGGTGAATCCAAGTCCCAACTGACCTCGACTGTCTCGACTATCAAGGCGTCTTTTTCGATCTCTCCCTCTTCTTTTTCTACACTGAATGCTCTTTCACCTCTTTTTTTATCCGTCTTTTTGACTTCCGGGGTGTATCTGGTGGTGTTGATTTAATCTTGCAATATCGGTCGCCTTCGATATATCCTCGTGAGGTGTGCTTGAGGACTGAGAACAACCTTTGCGATCGGCTTTTCAGTACTACGAGGGCTACTCCTTACGAACGCAGTCTCATCTCAAGGTGAATTCTTCTTTATTCATTTGACAATACTTTCAGCTTACAATCCTACTAATAGACCAGCGAGAGAGCGTCTCATTCTCAAGTATTAACTACTTATCGCGGTCGCAAAGATGCCTTCTCAACGCAAGATTCCCGAGAACATCTCGATACCCACGATAGGAGCTTTCAGAGCCACCTCTGGCGCAAATGTGTTCAACCAAAGCGCTCCGGTAATAGCTAATCAAAGTGGTTCAGTACTCGCACCAAGCAATAGAAGACCCGAGGGCGCTAGGAGACACGAGAAGGCCCTACCAAGATGCTATGCGGATGCGCCTGACTGGGGATTAGTTACGTGGGATCATGATGAGAGGCCTCAGGGCAGTAAGTGATTCAATAAGATAGTTGAAGTCGAGACTAACCGTTATCACTTAGATGTCTCGAAACAACCTCAGCACGTAGCCTCGTTCTCTGTTGCTGGCTTGAGTGATGCCGAGAAGGATATGGCTAAACTCTTCTTCGGCGAGGATGCTATCGACTGGGAGTGCGAAGTCCTCCCAGAAGCTGAAGAAAATCCCCTTAACCAAGGAGAAAATCTAAGGGTTTACCAGTCATCCTCTCCTACCAGCGCCCCTAAACTATCCACACCCGATGTATTGTCCTAGGACGACCTTGCAATAGGGGTAAGATGGACCATTCTCAAAGTTCTCAACCACAAGAACCGTTTCGCCAAAGTTGTCACTCTCATCTTACAACTTTCCCGCGAACAGGTCCTTGACTTTTTGGAAATCTACCTCCGCGAGTATCACAAGTGGCGCACCTGGGAGGACAATGTCGCGCTGATCCCCTACAACGACATTCTCGAGCATGCACTTGAGAGAAGGATCTCTGTCTCGGCGCTTCTGCATGAGAACCGTCCGCCGCTGCACACGGACAGTATTTCTCAAGAAGACAGAGATCGCGGTGTTGAGTTTTGCCAGTCCCTGAGAATCGATGGTCTAGTTGGTGATTTTGAAGTATGGTGCGCTGGAGAGGAAATGGACTTTTTGTCTTTGGAGGTTGAGTGGGAGATCATCCAGGACTGTATCGACAGGCAGGTGATCCAGGAGGCGATCGAAAAGGAGTGGATTCAGGCGGACCTTGTCAGAAAGGCCGAAGCTGCGAATCGGGCTGCGGTTGTTGTTCCTCCTTTTCAGAGTGATTGGAAGCTATTGGAAGCTTTCCTGGGGACGGTCAAGGACAGAATTCCGCTTCCCCCTGCTTCTGAAGAGCAGGATACGTCTGAGTTAGCTACTACGACACAGAGCGAGGCGGGCCCTCAACAAAGCAATGACGAAACTGCCTCGAGAATGCCATCTGAGCTTGCTACCGACGTTCCACCACCAGCTCCCCCTTTGCCTTTTATGCCGGGAGAAGTTGGACAGATCCCTACGCCAACTCAGAGGACAGTATTGAGCGAAGCGCTCCAGAGGACTTTTCCTTGTGCTTACAACTATGTGTCTGGAAACGCGACGTCGACTTTAGTGGAAGAGAGGCGGCCCCCGCTGCCTTACCGCAAGGCGTATTGTCCTCAAGGGGTCTACCTTCACATGAGACCGCCTGTCCCCAGGGAGAATGCGAGTGTGGCGAAGGAAGACGTTGGTGGCCATGAGAAGGCATCGGGGGGTGCAGAGGCTGAAGATGTCCCGCCAAAGAGAGGCAGGGGACGTCCTAGAGCTGGTCAAGCAGGTCAACCATCACCATCCAATGCCAATGGTAAGACCGGATTGAAGATTTCATCCAAGAACCTAAGGGCCATGCTAATAAACCTCAAAGCAGGTCAAGCTCCAGAGAATTCTCATACAGGCAACGCTCGGCGAAAGCCTCAGAACGCGATCAATCCACTTTCGGATCCTGCTTGGTACGACAAGTCAATGGACAATGTAGCCGCAGCAATGGAAGAGCAGGAGGACCCCGAAATGTATGATTTCTACATGAGGGGTCCGTCTCCGGTAGAGTTCGACATGTTTCAGACCCCGAATGTTTCGACCCTCCCTGAGCCCCAGAAATTGATGCAGACACCGAGTGCATCGTCACTTATTGAACCCCGGCAGTCGGTGCCAGAGGTAGTGGTTTAGAACACCTCCCTCACGGCTCGGCCTGCGTCTTCCTCCCGTCCGGCTCCGCCCAATGAGCTTCGGAAGAATCCAGAAAAGATCCTGTCTGGAAGTTTGGAGAAGCTTTCCATGCCTATTAGAAAGCCAGCAAACAACCAGAAGAAGAAACCTGTCAAGGACCACTGCGACATCGGGGAGGATGATGAGAACTTTGATCTTGTACTGCCGGAGCCAGAGAAGGATGAGACCTACGTTCCCAAGAAGAAGAGCCAGAGAAAGAAAGCGGGTAGTAAAAAGGCTGTCGGTGTTGGAAGACCGAAGAAGTCAGAGGTCGCGAAGGACAAGAATGAGAGACAGAAGGAGCCTGTTACACTACAACAAGGCGGAGATGATAAAGACTTCAAGGCCGGAGATGACGATGTCCAAGCCACACCTTCCGGCGAGGCCAGAGTCACTCGAGCTCAGGCTTCTGCAGCTACGCAGGAGGAGTCGCCATCTCATGAAGGCACAGCCAACAACACAGAGAGTAAGGGTCCTTCACCACCTGGCCGCATCAAGCTGGTCCTCAAAACGTCGCAGTCAGGCTCGTCACCAGCCCGTCCAGCCGCGTCTCTGGCCAATCTAGAAGACGAAGCCGAGGCCAGTCCCACAAAGAACACGGAGCCCCTCTTTGGCATCGCTCGCCATCAGCATCTCATAGGAACGCGAAACCGCGTACAGCGAGCACACTACGCCTGGTCGGCCGAAGAAGCTACTTTTGCCGCAGTCTCGGTCCGCGCCCGCTTCGCCCAGACGGCGGATCGGGTCGTCAAGCCGCCCTTGATGGGAAAGACGGTGGCTATAGACCTGGCCCGCGAGCTGGAAGAGCTCGAGACGCTGAAGACGACATTTGACAACATTGAGGGTGCGCAAAAGGGGCAGGCGGCACAGGATGCGGAGAGAGCCGAGTTCGCTGGATGTGCTGATAGGGCTACTTATGCTCTTCAAGCGGAACAGGCTTGCTTTGCGGTCGAGGTTAAAGATGGAGATGGGGACACTGTGATGGCTGAGGCGGAGTAGGTTGGGATACAGAGGGAGTGAGACGGGTGACTTTTACGCTACATATGGGTGACGGTTGTGCTTGGATCCAGATGATATCATACGACATGATGTCTGGCCATCGACACGAGATGATTACCATGATAGCTTTCTCGACGATAAGGTCAAATTGAGTGGAATGTTTACTACTTGATCAAGTTCGGCTGCATGTGATTATGTAGCGACCCATGTTTGCTGGAGGCCGACCATGGAAACTTTGATCCATTGAGCCACACTGTGATGCTGGGCCTTGTGATAACTGATGGCTTCAGGTGCAACACCACACTGTTTGCCTGTGTTACAGACGCACTTTGCTAAGGCTGCTTACTGTTTGCTGGTAATGAGTTCATTGCTTGGCTGTTAATACTTAGACAAACAGTGTTGGTCGTACAAACAGCCTCTGTTTAGTTAATTCGCTGCTTTAATGTTACTGCTGCCGGTGCCTTCCTGCGTCGCACTAATGCATGCAACCTGCTGTTTCTATCTGGAGCTCAAGACTTGAACTTGTTTTCTTTACATCTTCATCTTACAAATACAACTATCAACCTCAATCAACCAGCAGAATTATCAGCATCTCAGCACTTTTAATCCAAGTGCGCTTGTTCAAACACGGACGCTGAAACCACTCTTGGCTCAACATGGTCGAGTTGCCGACCAGGCTGAAGCCTCTCAATGTCGCGTCTGACGAGCTCTCTCTGGGTGATGCAACCACGGAAAACAGCCATCATGAGACTTCTGGTTTACCAAATGACGAATCGAGAGCCGAGAATGACCAAGAGCCAGAATACGGGGATAGCAATGATGATCAAGACCACTATCGCCTCATACTCAACCCCGAGAGACCTCGCAAGATCACAGACAAGAAGCGCCTCGACAATGCTGCATTCCAGGCTTGGGTCATCAACAAACAGCGTCAAGCGACAAGAGACTCTGCGGTAACTCTCAAAGATCCCCATCATCAGTCTGTAGCTCAACTCGTCAGATCCAGTGAAGACAAGAGGATTATTGCTACGCCGCGCGAGTATCAGATCGACCTGTTTCAACGGGCCAAGGAGAGGAATGTCATTGTGGTGCTTCCTACAGGTGTGCTGCATCCTTTGGCCTCTTAATGCCTCACTGACAATCACAGGTTCTGGCAAAACACTCATTGCAGCGCTACTCATGAAGCACATTCTCGAGCAGGAACTGGAGAGTCGAGCGATTGGAAAGCCCAAAAAAGTCGCCTTCTTTCTGGTTGAAAAGGTAGCTCTATGCGTCCAGCAACACGCCGTCCTTGAAAAGAATCTCGACTATCCCATCACCAAGTTCTGCGGCAACATGACTGGCGGGATGAAGACCAAGCAGTTCTGGGACAAGCAGTTCAGTGAGCACATGATAGTTGTCTGTACTGCCCAGATCCTTCTCGACTGTCTCAACAACGGCTATATTGGCATGTCGCAGGCCAATCTGATCGTCTTGGATGAGGCGCATCACGCGAAAAAGGAACATCCGTATGCGCGCATCATCAGGGACCACTACATCCGTCACCAGGGAGAAAGGCCTCGTATACTCGGAATGACTGCTTCGCCTGTGGATGCGCAGACCAAAGACGTCAAAGGCGCTGCTCTGGAGTTGGAAACCTTTCTTTGTAGCCAGATTGCCACTGTTTCCGACGACGTGCTGATAGAGTCCATGTCTCGCAAGAAACAGGTCGAGGAGAGGGTTGACTATGATACACTCGAGTTCCCAGACGACACCAAGACCAGCCTCTGGAACTTGGTAGCTGACCAAGTGTCCCGTAACGCTCAGTTCAAGGCGCCACTTGATGCCGCCAAGGAGGCTTCTTCGACCCTTGGTCCTTGGTGCGCAGATCGGTATTGGCAGCTGCTCATTACCGAGAGCGAAGTACTTCGGCTGAAATCCAGAACTGATCGCGACTATGCTCGGGGCTTTGCGTCAACTCAGGCGGACCGGGCGACTGAGGCGGTTCTACGTGTCCGAGACATTGTCAAGAGCCATATCTTTGGCACGGTTGAACCAGCTTCGCAAGGGTTATCTACCAAGGTGAAGACGCTGCACGAGCTTCTACTGGACGCTTTTACACGCGCTGGTACCAAGCGATGCATTGTGTTTGTGGAAAAGAGGTACACGGCTTGCCTGCTTGCGGACCTATATCAGCAGCCGCAGATGAGAATTCCGGGCATGGTGGCATCATACATGGTGAGCTGTCTGGAGCCAAACGTGAGGATTATCAACTGACTTCTGTAGGTTGGTTGCCAGACAACTACTTCAAACCTTGGAAACATGTCCTTTAAGGACCAGTTGGTGACTCTGAGTAAGTTCAGGATAGGGGACATCAACTGTCTTTTTGCTACACCCGTAGCTGAAGAAGGTATCGACGTTCCAGACTGTGATCTTGTGATTCGGTTCGACCTCTACAACTCAGTCATTCAGTATCTGCAGTCCAAGGGGAGGGCCAGACAGGAACACTCAAGATACATCACCATGTTGGAGGATGGCAACATGAGACAGCTCCGCAGCTTGAAGCAGGCAGAGAGAGATGCGATGGCTCTTCAAAAGTTTTGCATGTCTCTCCCCTCTGATCGAAAGCTGCAAGATGGGACGATTGATGCCACGTCCGCCGCTCAGAATGAGCTGCTTGGCCAGAAGTTGTACGAGATGCCTTCGACTGGGGCTCGCCTCACTTTTTCTCACAGTCTCGAAGTCCTCGCCAGATTCGCCTCGTCCCTGTCTTCTGGAGATCCCAGCAAACTTGAATTCACCGTTACCAAACTTGGGTCAAAGTTCACCGCCGATGTGATCCTTCCCGACTCTTCGCCTCTCAAACTGATATCAGGGTTTGCGCAACGCAACAAGCTTCTAGCCAAGTGCTCTGCGGCGTTCGAAGCCTGCGTGGTGCTGATCAAGAAGAAGTACATCGATGAGCATTTCCAGCCCATCTTTGTAAAGAAGATCCCTGCCATGCGCAACGCTCGACTGGCAGTGAGCTCGAACAAGAAAGCTGAATACGACATGCGTCTAAGGCCCGATATCTGGTCTTTGGCGGGAGACTGCACCAAGCTCTTTGTTACGAAGATTTCTTTGGACAATCCCAATGTTATTAGTGAAAAGCGAGCTACTCGACCCCTGATTCTTCTTTCCCGGAAGAGGCTCCCAGAGCTTCCTAGCATCCCCCTGTTCTTTGGCAACGGACGAGCATCCGCTGCTAAGTTGACTGTTTCAAATGACGCCCTCACCGTCACCTCCCTAGAAATTGAAGGTCTAACTAAGTTTACTTTCAAGATCTTTACCGATGTTTTCAGTAAAGAGTATGACGCCAAGTCCGATCAACTCCCATACTTTCTAGCTCCCTGCGTGGACAACCAGGGCTCGCCTCATGCAACCGGCCAGATTGATTGGGACATTATTGAGACTGTTCGCAACAACGACGTACTCTCTTGGGAGAACGCACCGAAAGAATTCTTTCTCGACAAATTCGTCATTGATCCCCTGGACGGAGGTCGCAAGCTTGTCATCAAGGGCATTGATGAGTCGAAGCGACCTTCTGATCCCACTCCCGAGGGAGTGCCCAGGTCAAGAAGCCAAGCGTATCGGTCAGTTGAGCAAACCATCAAAGAGTACAGCAACAGTCTCTATCAAAAGTCTCGTTTAAAGGGTCAGTGGCGGGAGGATCAGCCCGTGGTCAAGGCAGAGCTACTGTCACTGCGACGAAACCTGCTGGATGAGTTCCAGGTAGATGAGGAGGTCAACAATGATTGCTTTGTGATTTTGGAGCCTCTTCGCGTATCGCCGGTGAGTTGCATGTCCAATTTTAGAGACTAAGCTAACTGTTTAGCTACCCCTTGATGTGGTCTTCATGGCCATGACATTCCCAGCCATCATCCATCGCATTGATTCGGCACTCGTGGCTCTTGATGCCTGTGACCTTCTGGAACTCTCTATCCCCCCCGGACTGGCCTTGGAAGCCTTGACGAAGGACAGTGACAACACTGGCGAGCATAACGAGGAGCAGATCAACTTTCAGCCCGGCATGGGCGATAACTACGAGCGACTGGAGTTCTTGGGGGACTCGTTCTTGAAGATGGCTACAACCATATCCCTCTTTACTCTTATTCCAGACAGTGACGAGTGTGGTTATCATGTTGAGCGAATGCTTCTCATTTGCAACCAGAACCTCTTCAACCACGCTGTTGATCGTAAGCTTCAGGAGTATGTACGGTCAAGGGCGTTCGACAGGCGGACATGGTATCCTGACCTTCCGTTGAAGAAAGGAAAGGCACCAAAGACGGCGATACGGCATAACCTTGCTGACAAGTCCATTGCTGATGTTTGCGAGGCGCTCATTGGAGCCGCTTACCTCTCGGGCGAAGATGGTAACATGGACATGGCCGTCAAGGCTGTTACACGGATGGCCAATAGCAAGAACCACAAGATGAAGACTTTCAAAGAGTACTATGCTTCGTTCAAGATGCCCCCTTGGCAACAGGCTCAGGGTACTGCTGCTCATCGATACCTCGTCGACCGCGTAGCTGATGCTACGGGATACCGCTTCAACTCCCCTCCGCTCCTTCAGAGCGCATTCAAGCATCCATCATGGCCTTACGAGGCCGTACCGAACTATCAACGCCTCGAATTCCTCGGTGATGCCCTGCTCGACATGGCCATTGTCGACTATCTCTTCAAGCGCTTTCACCTCGCAGATCCCCAGTGGCTAACGGAGCACAAAATGGCCATGGCCTCGAACCAGTTCCTCGGCTGTCTATGTGTCAAGCTCAATCTTCAAAAACACTTACTGTTTACCACATCGTCGCTCGTCGGCCAAATCAACGAATACGTCACCGAGCTCGAGCTGGCCGAGGAGGATGCTGAAAAGGAAGCGAAAGAGGCGGGAATCCCGGTGCGTAAGGATTTCTGGCTCAAAACATCCCAACCACCAAAGGCCTTTGCGGATGTAGTCGAGGCTCTTATTGGCGCCATGTTTGTAGACGCCCAGTATGACTACTCCGTCGTGAACAATTTCTTCACCCGCTTCGTGCAGCCCTACTTTGAGGACATGGCCCTCTACGACGCCTTTGCAAACAAGCACCCCGTCACGTTCCTCTCCAAGAAGATGCAGCAGGACCTGGGCTGCACCAACTGGCGCATCAGCGCGGACAACGTCCCCTGCGCCGTCGAGGAGGGCATCGGCGCACTGACGGAGAGCGACGTTGTTGCCGTCTTCATGGTGCACCAGCAGGTATTCGCGGACGCCACGTCCAAGAGCGGCCGGTATGCCAAGATTGCGGTTGCGAAGAAGGCGCTCGTGAAGATTGACGAGTTTGGGGGGGACATTGCTGCGGCCAAGAAGGCTCTGGGGTGCGATTGCAAGATTGGGGGTGAGGAGGGTTTACAGGATCATGGAACGGCGATCTAGACTGAGTGGTCTGGGGAGCATAGGAGTGGAAGATTGGCGTTTTTTGATGGTTCGACGGCATAATGAGAGGATAGGTTGGTCGATGGTGCCAGAGGAACTGAACAGCTCAGCACAAGGAACGAAAGGGAAGAAACCCTAGCCAATATCCACGTTGATAGATGTTTAGATGTTTACAGAGAAAACATGACATTTATAAAAGATCGAGATGGGTTGTGTCCAGTATATCCCACAAGCTAAGTCGACTACAACTCACTATCACTCTGACATCCAGTACTAAACCGTTCTTTCATCTCAAAGACTTACATGCAGTGTAACCACGCCAGGAGACTTACAGTTGCAGGCTCATAAGCTGGCAGCCCAAGCCTCCCGTCCATCACAACAAAGGCCCCGTTGGCCGAGGGGTAAGGCGTTTCACTCGTATTTCCCTCTAGAAATTCATCCGATATGAAAAGATCATCAGTTCGAGTCTGATACGGGGCACGTGATTTTATTTTTGCAATTTTGACCCTCGAGACATGTTGTTTTACCAGCGATATAAACATGATTGTGATGGTGTTGGAGAGTTTACCTACTCCCCTGGGAGAATTACCTTTTCGGGCTGTTGCTTAGATTACGGGATGACATCATTAGGGGAGATGCTTTCATGGACAAACAGTACCTGATGTTGACTTGATACTGTCCAGAGTCTGTACATGTTCTCTTTGCTTTTCAAGTCTTTGCATCATGTATTGCGGGGGGGTGGGGGTTCGACATTCACAGAACTTGGACGCTGGGCCCAGCCTCAAATAGCAACTGTGTTCAGATCTGCGAGGTGATTCGACCAACAGGTTTTCATCTCGCAGCTTTTGCTTCTTCGGTTCATGGTTTGAATCGTGCATGCGCGCTATTGATGTAAGGAGGCGATGGTGTGTTGAGTAAAAAGCAAGATGAGGGCCACGCAGAAGGAAATCTAGGTACGGCTGAAAATGCATCGACATGTATCCATCATTATACTATTCACTGTAAATCTCTAGTGTGAATCACCGCCCTCTAGGTCATCCCTTCGTGTACCATCCGTGACCATGATGTCGTTGTACAGATCCAATCCAACTGCGCCGGGGGGAAAAAACATGATACAAAGAAAGTAAGACGGAATCGTCAAGTCATCCAGATTCATCATAACCAACCCATCATCCCAAACTCCATGCTCATATATCGTCTCACTGAAAAAGCTTAATTTGAATCCGCCGCACGAAGCTCATCATTCTCTCTGCGCCGTCCAACGTATAGCTGTGTGTGCCGTCGGGTTTGTGTCTCCATCTTGCGCTTCTTCATCGCCTTTCTGAGCTTCATCGCCGTCCGGATGTCCACCTTGGCGTCGTCCTCCTCGGTGAGGCCGTACTGGTCCAGGCCCAGAAGCCGCAGGTCGATGCCGAGGTCGGCGAGAGAGACGAAGCCCGGTCCTTGGGACACGGCGGGGTGCTTTTCCCAGAACGAGTCCGAGTCTGAGCCTTCGTCGTCAGAGGATGAGCCGTGGCGGGGCTCCGGTGCGCGGCGGGGAGGTGAAAATGTGTTTGTGCGGCTTCTCTGCTGTGGTCGCGTCTTTCGCGGTGTTGACTTGTTGCTCCGGGTCGTTGACCGTCTTGGGCTTTTGGCGCTCTTTGGGGTCTTTGGAGGTTTGATGCTCGTCGTCTCCGAGTTGGTCTTGGGAGTCTCCGAGTTGGTCTTGGGGATTGGTAGTGGCTCGAAAAGTCCAGGGAGACCATCTCCTGTGACGCCGTAGTCTCCCTTGAATAGCAGTGTTTCTTCTGCGAGGCGCTGCGCTTTCCATGCGACAAAGGAGTCTACAGAATCCTCGCTGGCATCCGAGATGTAGTAGTCCGCCTCAACACCTGCATTGATTGGGTGGCTTAGGTCTTGTTCCAGTTGCCTGCGAGAGGGCACCAGCGTCTCTGCGGAGAAGTCGTCTTCAGCGGCAGTGTAATAGGCGCTCTGGTTGCCAAGGCTCGCCATGCCGCTGCTCTGCTCGCGGTCATGGCCGAGTTTAACCGAAGGGGGTAGAGATGCGTCGATTGAAGTGTTCGGGGTGTGTTGGCCAAAGGATCTGGGGAATGGATTACTCGAATAGCCTGACGACATAGTGGTCGGTGTAACGCAGGGCTGTGTTTGCAGAGTTAGGGACGATGTCCGGATAGGGATGTGCTCGGTGATGTCGTCAAGGCGTGGGTTTCGAAGAAGCGACGCTGCGCCCATTGAGCGAGTCCGGGGATTCGGCTTGTCGATAGATGAAGAGCTCGATGGACGGGATATGGGCTGAGCTGCATCACTACGAGAGGAGGTTGAGAGAGTCGGCCAGCCGTGGTGTGTTTCGGGGCGGGCATGGTGTACATCGAGATAAGCAAGGTGCGTGTCAGGGCGGGTATAATGTGTTTCAACCTTGACCTCGGGGAGATGCTCGGTCTGCTTATAACGCACGGGGACGGCTATGACATGTTAGTAAACTGGTGAAGAATGAACCAAAGGATACTTACTCGGACACGGCGCTGTATCACACTCCTCTTCAACCGCGCTCTCGATTTCCACTCTCCCAATGCTTCGCCGTCGACCTCGTCCTTCGCTCGTTTTTGGTCGTGACCGTGGCAGCGGTGGTGGTGACGAAGGCGCGTAGTGAAAGTTGGATAATGAGGGATGTAGGCTGAGAGGTCTTGGCCTGGGCCGATCTGCTTCTGGCGTAGATGCAAATGCTATAAAGGATCTCCTCCGATTCTCGAGGGGTTTCGTTCCCATGCCCATGTTTCCTTGCGACGTGTCGGATCGTTTATCCAGACCGAGGGGCGATTTGCTTGATCTCAACATGTCGGCGCCAATTGAGGCCGAAAATGACCTCCACGCTGATGAACTTGCTGGCCTCGACCAAGTTTCTCTGATAGTCCCTAAATCACCATGTGGAACACCTGGCGGAGGAGCACAATCATAGTCGTCGTCATCGTCCTCAATTCCTTCGTAGCTGGGGATCGTCAGACCACCGCTGTCCGAGGTCTGCAACCTAAGTCTTCCGCTACCCGAGAGTCGATAGAAGGCTTTAACAGCGGAACTGTTCAGATTCACGCTATTCTCGCCGAGATTTCGCTCGGCAACGTCTTCCCCAAATTCGCGTGCACCGGCCGCTCTAACACGGGACCGAAAGCTCGCAGGCTTTAGCTCTCCCTGCGCATCGAGGATGTCGACGAAGCGGTTCTCCTGGAACGAGTCGACGGATGATTCGCGTTGGTGATGCGTGGGGATAACCGGAACTGGCGGGACCTTCTCAATGCGCACACGGTTCTTTTCCGGGACGCTCCATGCTGAGTTTATGCTGCGTATACTCCGAGCGACAGATCTCGGTCTTGACATGAAGCTGTTGGCCTGGTTCGGGGCCGTAGTAGGTCTTCCAGAGGAGTCATCCCGAAAACGCCGGACCATGGGCGGAGGCGCAGCTGGGTCATCGTCAATGTCGTGGTTAATCGTCGAGAGCTGAGCCTGACTGCGTTTTCTTGCTGCTTGTTGAAGCTGATCCAAGACGTTGGGTCCATTTCCCGCGACTGGATATGTTCCTGGATTACCTTGTCAGATCTGGGTCTTTGCGCTGCTTGCGTGTGGACTCACCGTGAATTGGCGGAATAGAGGCAACAGTCGAATGGTAGGCCTGGCTTCTAATTGAAGTATTACGGTCGGCCGAGGCCTTATTGCGGGTTAGAAAGCTAAAGAAGCCCATGATGATGGCCTCGACCTGCCATGGGGGCAGGCTGGCGCTGTAATAGAGTCTCGCGATAAGGCACTGAAGTTGTTGTTGGTGGTGAAGAAGGACAACTGAATTGTGGTGAACAGAACAGTTCGAGGCCTCATGGACCCGCGGTTAAGAGGTCAGGCGGTCATGGGTGGAATGAAGGCTCGCTAAAAGAAGGCGGAAGGAAAGAAAACGGGCGTGGGACGTTCTTTAGTAATTAGGTACCGGTACTAGTGGAAGTAAAAAAGAGACAAGGTCAAGAGTCGGACGACGCTGATTGGAGAAGCAAAAGATGGGATGTCTCAGGGAACTCGAGAATGGCTTAGACGAGATCTTGATGCATCCAGCAAGGGACGGGAGCTACATGCACAGTACATATTGGTACCCTTCAGTCGGGTTCAGCCCGTCCAGGTCAGTAACGATGACGCGAGTGGGAGGAAGAGGCCGTGCAAACGACACCACGGGGCCCACCAAGAATAAAGGAGTTCAAGGATGAGTTGCAGTAGCGTCGAGGGGCTAAGTTAGCAGAAGACGACTGACAGGCTATCCTGTGGGTAACAAGATAACTAAGCCCCGGCTATCGCGACCGCGATGACCCCTTTGACTTCGGGCATCAATTTAACTACCTTTTTAAGGGCTAATTTAGTTAAAAAATATATCATAATAAAATTCAGACCCTAGGCTAGAAGGCAGTCCTTTTTCCTTTTAATTTAATATAGTAATTAAGGTATTTTAGTATCAAAAGAATTAAGTTATTAAGGAGGGGTTATTTTAATTCCTCTTAGTAGCTTTTAATAGCTTTTTTTAATACCTTAGTCTCTTAAAGAGAGTATTTTTATATCTTTAATTTAAGGTATCTCTAGGTATTCTTAATTAGAGCTAAGTTAGGTAAGCTAGGGTAATTAAAGTAGTATAAAAGGCTATATTTTTCCTTCTATCTTATAATCTAACTCTTCTTATATAGCTTATAGCTAGAATCGCTATCTTCTTTAAGAATAAAAGTGTAACCTTCTTTAAAAAGAGGCTTAATATATTTCTTAAGTATCTTCTTTTTATATATAGCTTAGTTTATCTTCTTATTCTTATTAATTAGAATCTTATACTAGACTAAGGGGCTTTTATATCTATAGCTAATATACCCCTAGGTATAAAGCCTCTTTTAGTCTTTCTTTTCTAAGTCTTTTCTCTCTTAGAGATACTTTAATTCCTTATAAATCTCTAGCTTATACTAAATCTAAGCTTATTACTTATTATTATAGCTAAAATAGACCTTATTAGAGAAAAAGATAACCTTTTAATTCTTAAGAAGTAGCTAGGTAGCTAGAGTATTAATATACCACTTCTTTTATTATTTAGCTTACTTTAGAGAGATAAATTTAATAATCTAGGCTTTTCGCTTAGTAAGTTATTATCTATTAAGGGCTTAGGTAATTATTAAAGAGTATATTTCTTTAAGACTTATAGTAGCTAGAAGGTTAGTAGCTTATAGCCTCTCTACTTTAAATCTCTCTTTCTTAAATAGGTCTTTAATCTTATCTAAGGCGGTATTATTAGCTTTTCTCTTATAGCTATAGGTTTCCTTTTTTTCTGGGTTATTATAACGCATGCGAGAGGAGCTATTCTTTAAAACGCGCTTTTCTAAAGCTTTTAATACGCTAAAGAACTAGTATACCTCTTGCTTCTTAAACGGGAGGCCCTTAGCTTCTATAAATTCGATGGCACCTTTGATTCTGGCCTTTTGAGGCGTATTCAAATGCTCGGCACCTATAGTCGCGATTTGGGGGTGCTAGGGCTGTTTAAAGAGGGCGTGGTTGTCGTGATGTTGAGGGGATTTTGGTGGTGTGAGCGGGGCTCATTTTTTTTGTTACCCCCTAGGCTATCAAGACTTTGGACAGGCCTTGATCGACAGAGCTTGGGAACGGTTCGAATGGGCGCTATGGCTTATGGCTTGTGAATTATGTGAATGATGTAAATGCCATTCATCCAGTGTCAACCCCGCCAACACACACAACAAATTCCTGACCAGATGAAACCATGAAACCTGACTTACCCTAACTTAACTCACAGTCCAAGACCCGTCTGTGTCATCACCCAAACAACGGGAGAGTTCCATTACCCAGGATCAGGCGGCGTTTGACTTGCTGCGAAATGGGCGCAATACCCCTGAACTCTAGGCCCCCCCTCCTTGCTTACCGTATGCAGGGACCAGGGGCTCACACAGACGGACTATTTGAGTGCCACGAAAGAGATGACGATACGGCAACTGAACCTGAAGCCTACACGCTAAAGGAATTGGAAGCGTTCTGGTTCCAAACAGCCAGACGCCAAACGCCAAAGGGTGATGCTTTGCAGATGTGAATCGAGCGCTAGGTACCGAGTACTAACTTGGCAGAGACCATAGTGTTCTAGACGAGGTCAGACGCCATCACCCCCGACGCTCAACGGCGTACCAACGCCCAAAAGGGTCTCGGTCTCCGGGGTTTTAGCCTCGGGCCAGGTCTCGACGTTGATTACCTGACACTTCGCCAATGCAGACTTGTACGACGTGGTACGGCCATGATGCCTGCGAGTCAGGGCTCGAATCCCACGTGGAAAAGAACAGCTTTGGTCACCAAAAGGAGGGAGCCGTGCCATTCTCCTGGGTCCAGTCACAGGGTGACCCTTGGAAGGGAACCAGAAGGTTTTTCTATACGGGTGTAGCGGCTCAGTACTCGACATGCATCTTCCGAGACATTGGAGAGAATTGACAGGCAAGCACCCGAGTCATTCCAAGGTAACATGAAGGCAGGCGGATATCGTTTCCACGACGATAATGCTGCGATACAGTAAGACGGATAACCCCAAGACAAAGGTAACCCGTCCACGTTTGAACATGCTAGTTGCCGTCTTGTGTTTGTGTTGTACCGTGATACTCGAGAACACGAGAGCACGGAACACTACTAGTATGTTACCCAGGTCTCGCTGGCCGGCCGGAAAGGGCGGAAAGCATTGCAGTATCAACACTTAAACTTTGCAGTATCCGTACATAAATCTCAATCAGGTTGGTGCGACCGTTAGAGTGAGGCCGGGATAGGATAAGATGAAATATCTAGGGTGCAACCGAGGGTCGCGTTCAGGCACGTGCAGCTATCCATGTTGGTCATAATAATAGATTGTTTGTTTGTCTAGTACGTTTGCATTTTGTTTCTTCCTTTAGACTTTCGAGTCTGTTTGTTGCGGTAACAAAGGGGACAAGGGGGTTTGTTCAGCTGATTTCCCAGACAACAACAGCTCAAGTCAACAACTTCACTCCAAACAACAGCACTAGGCGTAAAATTGATCTCGAGTCAGTCAGGAGTCAGTTACTCTAAGCTCAATGATGTATCATTAACGCTTATAACGCCGTACCTTGCGCGATCCCACGTCAAAAGTATTCGTGAATAAACCAGGCAGGCTAGTCACTTGGTGTTGAGCCGGACATGGAACTAGTTATTGGCAGCAACGTGGCAGCGCCGATCGAGGCACTAAGGAAAATATCGAACGATAAGTACCAGCTAAAAAGTCCATGGAAGGATGCGATTGGAGAGGCTATGAGAGAGAGTAAAATGAGGCCAAGTTGTGTTGGTTGACGCATCGATAATGTAGTTAGAGTTTAATAGTCATGGACAAGGTAGGATACCCTAGAGCATCGCGTCAAGGTGGCATTTGTTGGCCTGCTAGACAATTTCAGCGGTTACAGTGTTATGCGTCCCAATAAGCACGCTCACTCATCCTGAAGTAATCTCTAATGTAATACCCTGCTGCAAATCTTGATGATTTGCAAGCACGAGACGTATTGCTACATAACTAGATGGATCATCTTGAAGATCCCCCGCCGCGCCCTGGAAGCAGGCAGTTGTAGGCGACGTCATCGCTAATTAACAAGCCCCGCCAAATGAACGCGGGGCCTAAAACTCCAGCCTGGATGGATTTTGGGGTTGCTTGATCATCACAACCATCTTCAACAGCTCCCTTTGCAATAATCACCTCGCACCCGCTACAATCACAGAAGATACTATACAGCATACAGCTGGAAAACAGACAAACTGCCAACCATGTCTTCGACAACAGACCCCAACCCCTCCGATGCCCGCCCGGCCTTCATCCCCCTCGAGGCGAACCCCCAGCTCATGACGACGCTCATCCACAAGCTCGGCGTGTCTCCGGCTCTCGAGATGCACGATGTGTACTCCCTTACCGACCCCGAACTCCTGGCATTTATCCCTCGTCCTGCACTAGCTCTACTGCTAGTCTTTCCTGTCAGCGCCGTCTATGAGAGTCATCGCATGGCCGAGGATAGCTTGGCCGAGAACTATCATGGCAAGGGAGATACAGAGCCTGTTGTCTGGTGGCCGCAGACAATCCGCAACGCTTGCGGACTTATGGGTCTCTTGCACGCTGTGAGCAATGGAAACGCGCGTGACTTTATCGGCATGTCTCCTCTATACCGGCATTGAAACCTACATATTCTAACATACTCTGCAGAAGAGGGTTCTACTCTCGACATCCTCATCAAGAAGAGCATTCCTCTTGCACCCGACGGTCGCGCCCGAGTCCTCGAACAAACCCCCGATCTCGCCACCGCGCACAAGGAGGCGGCCACCCAGGGCGACACTCCAGCTCCGGCCGCCGAGGACGACGTTGAGCTGCACTATGTCTGCTTCGCCAAGGGTACCGACGGTGGGCTTTGGGAGCTCGATGGCCGACGCAAAGGCCCGATTCGACGAGGAGATATCAAGGACGACGAGGATGTGCTGAGCGCCAAGGGACTGAGCCTCGGAGCGCTCAAGTTCTTGGAGCGCGAGGGAGGTGATTTGAGGTTTAGTGCTATTGCGCTGGCCGGATCCGTTGATTAAATGGCTGTGGAACAACTCAAGATACCCAAAATGACAAGTAGTAACGTGGACCTGGGACACGTGTAGATTCAAGTTTACGTCTGATCTCTCTTCTCTGGTTTACATCTAGTCCTGTCAAGTCACCCTCTGCTTGCGGTCTTTCTGATGTTATAGGTTAAGCCGAGACATTGAACGACCGATGCGTTGCATAAACTCAATACCTTTGAAGATGAGGATATAATTAGAAATAGCCTGAGAATGCTGAAGCTATACGAAGTTTGAATCTGACGGGCTGGCTTAGTTAGCGCTCAGCTACTCGGAATAGTCACGACGACGAGGCAGATTTATGAAGCCACGTCTTATCGAGACTCAGCTCCCCACTTCCTGGAGGCAGCAACTTCTATATCAACTCAACCATCGCCCTCTCTGATGACTTGGTCATTCTCAACTTGATCAACAACACCAAAACACCATGAGTGAGTGCTGGGCCTGTTCTGTTTGCGAATCAGACTGACTAGTGTAGAAATCGCTCGCTGGCTCTTGAGAAGAGGCACTGAAGATGCCGGTATCGTCATTGGCAACGATGCATCGGGCAAAACAACGTTCCTCTATCGGCTGAAGCTGGGACAGGTTGTGACGACGATCCCAACTATCGGGTTCAATATCGAGACGCTCGAGTATCCAGACGGCGGCAAAATCACCTTGTGGGACGTTGGAGGTGAGAGATTGCCATTGTAGCCCTGATTCCCCTGCTAACAAGCTCTTGGACAGGATGCGACAAGATCAGGCCGCTCGTTCAGCACTACATGGCAAAAGATCGATTCATCATCTTTATCCAAGCCTGCGATGACAGAGACCCTGACAGAATAGACTTTTCGATGGAGTACTTTCGCATGGTCCTAGAATGGATGTCCGAGTTTGACTTGAAGCACATGTTTGTCTTGTTTAACAAGCAAGATCTTCTCCCGCCAGACGAGAGGGATACCATTGTCAAAGAGTTGAGAGCACGCTTCCAGTCAGAACTTGCACAGTATCGGGATAGACACTCGGTCAAGTTCTTGGACTACCCTCGCCTGTCCGCGACTACTGGAGAGCAGCTTATACCTGCTATGGACGAGATCAGACAGACTCTGCAGCAGACACCGAAAAAGAAGCAACCAGATACGAAAGCTCTGATCGCAGAGCTGGAGAAGGGTCCAAGCGAAGAGGAACTTATTCAGCGCGTCGAGAAGGCCAACGCGGACAGTGTTGATGCATCGAGCTTCTGGGACTCGTTCATGGACGGGAGTCTTCCCTCGTGGGATCACTACACTCACCTAAGAGCAGGGTTCTTTGTCATGCATGACTGCTTCGCCAAAGGATCTGGTCTGCTCGAGTGCGCAGACGAGTTTATGGCCCATCTTGATCGTCTAAGACAAGGCAACCCGGAGAGATTCCGAAATACCGCACACAAGTGAGTACACCCCGACTGGAAAGTAATGCTCGCTGTTGCTAACAATTCCCAGAACCATGACAATATTCTGGCTTCATCAGATCCAGATCGCTTCCATCAACTACCAGACGAGCAAAGGCCACGACAAGTTTCCTCCACGAGAAGAGTATGCAAATATCGTTCGCTCGGCACCGAGGCTCATGAATTCTGGCCTCTGGAGATCCTTTTATACCAAGGACATGCTATTCACGCCAGAAGCTCGCGAGAACTGGCACCTTCCTGATCTGCAGCCTCTTCCCACAATCACGCAAGAAAGAAAGCAGGATGAACAGGCACACCCCAAAAGGCCATCGCATGACACAAACAGACTTCCTCGATTTGCCTTTTCGGTCGTCCAAAAGACACTGACCTCCAGGCTCCGCCGAGGAGGCGTGGTGAAGCAGGCCCTTGAGGCGCTACAGTCCTCTACGATGCGCGCCAGGGCGTCTGATCCTTCTATCCCCCCATACTCGGAAACGCAGGCGTATTTCTGGATTCAGATCATACATGCCTACATCCGGACCTTGGAAGCCAAGTCTACGCAGACTGTTCGCTATGAAGGCTCAGCCGCGGTGCTTACCTTTGAAGCATTCGTGTCTCTGTTTGACCTAACTGGCGACGAATGGCGAGCGTACTACTCAAAGTCCCTGTGGGAAGGCATACCAGCCCGCATGAGTTTCGTCAACCCTGATAAAAAGGCCCTCCCAAATGTATTTGGCATGCCCTCGCAGGCAAAAGTGGAACTCGCTCGTTCGCAGATGATCAACGCCATCAGCCATCGCCTCACAGCACCTTCAGGTTTGCCTTCCCGCGAAGAACTAGAGTTTACCGCTGCGGTTCTCATTGATGAGGCGAAACTCATACCGGAGGAGGAGGTCAATGTCGAAAGCCACGCGAGCCTCTTGCGATTCCTCTACCGGCGACTCGCACACGCGGAAAAGGCCACTGCTTCGTTGGCAGCAGCAACGGCGCTGGATCTCTCTGCGAGTTTGGGCTCCACGCAGAGCATGTTTTGGGTACAGCAGGTGCAGATCTGTCTGGCGGGCGGGAACAATGCGGCGACGTTTGATGGGTTTGTGGCGATGAACCCGCACTTGGCTTATGAGGATCTGCCTCTGGCCTACTACTCGCCTCAACTGTGGCAGAGCGCTGAGGCAAAGGATATCATGATCTCGCCCGATAGACATGCGCTTTCGAGTATTGTGTCTGCAAGGGAGTAATGGGAGGCGAGGGCCGGGGTTTTCTAAAGGCTTAGACGTCGATGAGCCTTTTCGTGGTTTAAGAAAGCGTGAAAATTGCTTATAGTCTTTTTAGAAAGAAGTAAACGTGCAGTTCCAACGCTTGTGTCTATTGCACGTGCGATAATGAGGTCTGCCATGGATTACTAACTGATAAGAATGGTTTTCGTTGTTCGGTGCTTTTGATGAAGCGCTTGACTCATGAAACACAAGATCCTACAGCAATTTTATCTTCCTTTGGGGCTTGACAATGCCATAGTTGAGAACAAAGTTGAGGCCCGGGGAACGGAGCAGCGGCCGGACGAACAACGAAACACGGTCGGTGTGGGGCCGTCTCGACCGCCGTCCGAGCTTGACGGAGCCCCGGCCGGTTCTCAAAGACGGCCGGGCATGTAGTGGATTCACAATTCAACTGGAGCCAAACAGCGAGTGGGATATCATCAAATTGTGGCCTGATCTCTCCCACAATGCACATGTGATCTTGACGCAGATACTCGAACCTCAATTGTTGCATCCGGCAAGTCCAGATTTGCATCATCATGGTACAACGTCCAGCTTCAATATACCGTCTGCACTCCCAGAAGAAGGCCATGAAGTAATATCCAGAAGCAAAGAATCGTAGCCGACCTTGCTATTGTTCATTTCGTCAGTTGCCAGTCATGTCGCGTGCCTGTCTTCTTAGAGCTGCTTAGCCAGCATGACGAGCTTCGGCCAGCATTCTCAGAGCCTTCTCCCGGCCTTTATCGACGTCTCTTGCGCATCAAGCCCCTCCTCCAATCCTTTTAGAAGATAAGGAGAAGGGGTTTGGTTTCATTCGCCACAACAACCGGCCACCGAAGCCTAGATCGGTCGGCGTTGCGGAGATTCGGGGACCGTATTATCCGGCCATGGGCAAGCGATATCTGCAAGATATTCTTGAAACGTGAGTAGCATCTAATACTGAGCTATTGAGACTTCAAGAGACTAACGCGGCGCTCAGGATGGGCCATCATGTAGATGGGCTCAAGTTTGCTGGTGGCTCCTTTACTTTGTTTCCGGAAGACAAGCTGAGAGAGCTCATTGATCTTGTCCATCAACATGATGTCTACGTATCTACCGTAAGTTCTCTTTAACTGTAACATGAGTAGATGGCTGACCGTGCGCTTGTAGGGCGGCTGGATGGAGCATGTCCTTCTGCAGTCTGATCCCACCTGGGCCATGGACCAGTACCTCAAGAAGTGCAAGCAGTTTTGATTCGACGTGATAGAGATTTTAGATGGATTTCTATCCATTCCCAAGATGACTGGCTTCGTATTGTCGATAAAGTCTACGCCGAAGGTCTCATTGCGAAGCCCGAGTGCGGGATCCAGTTCGGCGCTGGTGGTGATACAGAAGCATCTGAGTTGTCATCGCTAGGCACATCTGGTCCATCAAAGGTTATCCACATGGGCAAGCGCTTTATCTACGCCGCTGTCGAGCGCATCATGATTGAGAGCGGGGGCATCACGGAGAATATGAAGAGCTGGAGGACGGATGTGATCCAGCAGATACTGCGGGAGCTGCCACAAGAAAAGGTTATGTTTGAGGCGGCGGATCCAAAGGTGTTTAACTGGTATATTCGTGAGTTTGGCACGGATGTCAATCTGTTTGTAGACCATTCGCAGATCGTGCAGCTTTCGTGTCTCAGGGAGGGCATTTGGGGACAGTCGGATACCTTTGGATCGGTCGTCAACTACAGACCGTGAGGGCAGCCATACTTGCAAGCCATGGCTCTTGAATCAAATGGCTTTGAGTACAGAATTTCGTCGAGAACCATTGTAGAAATTGTGTTGTTGCTCAAAGGTAGAAACCTGTTTAATTGGTCGGCAATGTGGATGGCTGTGAGGGGTGATGCACCATGATGCGATGAGGCCGATAATGACCACTGTGAAGCGGCTCTGACATCATGGTGAAAAGCCCATATAAATATTTGAAGATCTTGCTCTGAACCACAACTTCTTTCTAAACCTGACTCTCTTGAACCTCAAGATACGTGCCCTCGAGATTTATAATTCGTCGACTTATCATTCATACTCGTCTCTTTCGACCCCGAAATCTTTACATCCCCAAAGCTTCTTTTCACGTCTGCACCAAGATGTCTGCCAAAAGTGGTGAATTCCAGCCTGTCAAGGACAAACAGGCTCAGAGCCTCCCTGGGTATGTCTATACTGCCCACTCGATGCGTCGTCACCATGTGTCTAACCAGTCCTTCCAGCTCCGAGCAGGACATGGCGCCCAAGAGTGAGAGTACCAAGCTCGAGGGCAAGGATGAGCTCCACGAGTACCGAGCTGCCAACAAGCTCGAGGGTGCCAAGGCTTTTATCACTGGCGGAGAGTACGTTTCTCTTCTGTCCAACGCGTACTTGACCTAACTATTGCAGCTCTGGAATTGGCCGATCAGTCGCTGTTCTGTTTGCGCGCGAGGGCGCAGATGTGAGCATCGTCTACCTCCCCGAAGAGCAAGAAGACGCCGAAGAGACCAAGCAAATGGTCGAGAAGGAAGGAAAGCAGTGTCTGCTCATTCCAGGCAACCTCATGGACAATGAGACCTGCAAAAACGCGATCCAGAGACACGTTGATGAGTTTGGCAAGATTGATGTGCTCGTCAACAACGCCGCCAAGCAGATCATGTGTGACGACTTCAAGGAAATCGACTTGGACAACGTTGAGAGCACTTTCCGCAGCAACATCCTCCAGATATTCGCCATTACCAAGTACGCCCTCCATCATATGGAGAAAGGTGGCTCGTGAGTTGCGACATTCCGATGTGGAACTTGTTGACTTTGCTAACGTACCTAGAATCATCAACTCGACGTCGGTGGTGGGCTTCAGAGGCACAACCTCGATGATTGACTACGCTTCGACCAAGGGCGCCATCACGTCCTTCACGCAGTCACTCGCCAAGCAATTGGTGTCCAAGGGAATCAGGGTCAACGCCGTCGCGCCAGGACCGGTGCATACGCCTCTGCAGCCTGCTTCGAGGCCGGCGGAGCAGATGGAAGGGTTTGGCAAGAAGTCGCAGTTGAACCGTGTTGGACAGCCGAGCGAGATCGCGCCGAGCTATGTGTTCCTTGCTTCCAAGGATGCAACTCTTTTCTACGGGCAGGTTCTTCATCCTTATCCTCTTGGCGACTAAGAGGGGCTATTTACAATTAAGTAAAATGGACATAAGTTTATTAAAAATTGACATTTCCATTCGGGCTAAGGCACTAACAGAGCACCCGTCAGTAAGTCAGTCATGTAGCTGGGCCTGAAGATGTGAATGCTTTCGGCTTACAGTTTGAGGGACCTTCACGGAAACCCCTTGGGACTACCCTGGTCTCTTCCACTTTAATCGCAATCGGATCTGGAGAAGAGACATCGACATTGGATGCGTTTGGTGGTTCTGGTCAGCAAGCATACCATTAGGAGCATGAATTACGATCGAGGCAGTGCGATAAGGTGGGCCCTGGCAGCGGGATGAAACTGTCAAATCCTTGTTACCCAACCAACAGTCTTGCAGCAAGCGCCTAAGGTCTATTCTTGTTGAACTTTGTTGGCCGTAGACCATTATTTTTGGGGCAAGATATGGCTGAGATGCTCTGGTTTGCTGGGTGCGTACGGGCACGTCACCAACCAACACATGACAACTTTTTCGGATCCCCTGGAGGTGCCAAAAGGCGAGCAAACGCCAAGAAGCTACTTTCGACGGAGAAGTGGATGGAGGCGCTGACCAAGGCAAACAAGCAGCCATGGGACTGGTATCAGTTGGCTGCGTGGAAACAGAGTGCCAACGACATCACGTCGAGGACTCCTTCTAACCCGAACCTCACCCACGGGAAGATATACGATGATGCGGATCCGTTTCGAGTTCTAGTCGAGCCTCCTTCTTCCCGACCTCAAACGAGGAACAGGGCCGAGATGCAGGCCGGCAGGCTCCAATTGATGGACTATGATAGCCATAGTTCTCAAGGCTCTCCGCCTCGTCCCTCCTCCCAGCGCTCTCCGCCTCGACAATCTCCCTCCTCCCAGCGCTCTCAGTACTCCACGGAGTCGAACGAGCGGCTAGTTGAATCTTCGGGGTCACCCGCTTCCGCTGGAAGATCACAGTCGTCATCAGCAGACTTCTCGGGCATGAGTGCTGAAGCCAGATACATCAACAAGCACCGTCCAGATGAAGCACTCATCAATATGTCCCTGATCCTCCTTCTTCAAGGTGTTTGCATGCCCTTGCAAAATGATCCACGATTCAAATCATACGGCTGGTCAATTCTTCATAAGCAGTTTTCTATTACTCAGCCTGACCCGAATCACGGCTCAGGCAAGAGACGAATTCTTACTGCGAGAACTGATGGCTGTTTACAAGTGCGGCATCAAAGCCAGGATCCGGACCGAGGCGATACGTTGGCTATCATTGAAGTGAAGCCATACCGCCGAGACGAGCCCCGAGCCAACCGAACAGCGGTGCGTGTTCAGGAAGGAGCTGAGATGGCGGCCTGGATTTCAACAGAGGCCAAAAGAGGCCTATTGCCAACCCATTCTGACAAGAACACATACCGGTACGTGCTTTAGAAGATGATTATATGAAACAGTGCTATTCTATAGATGATGATGGCCATAAAACTAACCTAAACATCTTTCTGTTAGCCGACTTCTAGTTTCGCAAGACTTCGATGAGATTTTTGTCACTGTTGCCGAGTTCGACGATCTTTACATCCAGTACATCACGGGCGCCAACAGCAACTGGTCGATGGTCTCCAGGGCCGCACCGGCACGTTATGCCTCGCCATCCAAAGAACCTCCTCGAGCCTCGCGCAATCCAGGGTCAAGCAGCCAAGCGCCACAGCAAAAGGACGACTACTCTTCTTCGTCCTTGGGAGAAGAGAGAGGTAGGCCTCCGCAAAGGGGTTCCAAGGAGACGAAGGCATCCAGTTTCTTAAACAAACTGAAGTCGGGATCAAAAGCTTCGGGATCCTCAATTCAGCCTACGCCACCAGTACCCTCCACCGACTCGACAACGCTTGCGATGCGTGGCCGTGGAGGAGCGCCTTTTGCCTCAGCAGCTCCCCCACAACAGCAGAAGCATCATCACGTCCCAGCCACCCCAAAAGGATCCCCGTCGAAGACTCAGGAGCCTCCACTGGCCCCCAGACAAAGAGCTTCAGCGGCAAATACGGGGGCAGGCACCGGCGGCTTTTTAGTCATGCACGAATACGAGCCTTTTACATTAAATAGGGCGAATGACATGCATGAGTTGGTGTTGTTGCTGTATTCGCTGACAGAATACCTTTGCTAAGCTGATGATAGACTGCGGTTCAAACCGCAGTAATGAGGAGGTTGAGACCAGAGCTATGAAGAGGTTTAGATCGAGCCTTGAAGAGTTTATAAAAGCAAGGCTAATACTCTCAAACTAGCCTTCTCATTTAGAATAGTCATATCCAAAATTCTACAAAGCTTTAGATTAATTCTGATGAGTCAAGGTCAAGTAGACAGTGATCAAAGTTGTTGAATGCCTGACTTGAAGAAGTGCAGTCGGCAAATTGCAGATACGTTCCAGACTCCTGATGGCAGGGGGGTTATTGCCCATCTGTACACTAGACCGTAGTTTAGCATTGACAACACATACTTTTTCTACCCCAGAGCGAGAAATTGACAATCTTAATATGAAATATGCTGCAGTGACATCTTGAAATGCGCCAGGCGGTAAAATGCAGTGAATGGCTGAGCATGAGGGGTGGCCTTCATCACAACCGACCACAGTGGTAACAAACAAATCAGTCAACGCGGCCAGCATTTTGACGAATCTGAAATCATGTCATGTTGAATTGTTTCTGTTTCTGAACGCCAACCAACACCAAACTTCTGATACCATGAAATGGAAGACCTTCTCTGTAACCTGATTATGGCAATTCACCGAACTTCAATTAACGGAGTCAAAGGCTCTTCGGCATCCGTCACTTCTATAGGACAAGAAGCATCGTCGTCAAGTGTCTCATCTGGCCGAACAGGGAGGCGTGTGTCGCCTACAGGTCTGCTATTGAGCCATCGGACGAGGAGCCGTACCTCGGATGTGACGACCAAGGTGTGGAGGTTGATCAGGCGGGATGGGCGGATTACAACTCGCCCGTTTTGATAGTATGCCTGAAGAATTCGTGCTGAACATTGGCCATGGAAGCTGATGACTAGGACCTCAATTCGGGTTAGCCCTCAAGACAGCCAGACTCTGTCGATGGGAAAAACGCACAGGGCAGACCTGGTGGTCAAGGTACATACGTGGCCAACGTATCTGTAACTTCAGAAGGGTTACTGCCATGAGTAGCTTGCTTCGAAGCAGGCTATCGTCGTGAGCACGAGCCATGTCGTAAATGGTGGCCGCTGCATGCGGCACATTTGGATCATAAGCCATATACTCCAGAGGACCTCGCCACCACTGACAGATCCGGCCGCTCTGATAGCGGTGCCAGCAAGGGTGTCCGTTCTCGGGTGAAGCCCAAACCCGGTCGCAGCTCGGCCTCTTCCTACCTTTCATGAATCTGTCCAGAATCACACATTAGAAGCGAGCTGAATAAAAAGGTTCAGGCGCTTGTCTTACAGATGACCATGCCATTCCGAAGCCTGTCGAGCAGCGTCTTCGCAGAACAAGCCACGGCCTTCGGCGTCATTCAGCGCGTCACCGGCCGCATATCGGTACTCGCGCTCGTCTCCGTCCCGTAGAAGATGTTGTTCGATCGGCCTGGAATGTGGCCAACGACGGTAATGGAGATATTCGGGATTCTGTATCACTTCTAGGCCATATTCCATGTCCTCGACCGGGCCGGGAAGAAAGTAGCGGGGGTCGAGGTCAATCGGGTCATCTTGGTCGATGTCAAACGGCGAGCCTCGAACGACCGAGACTTTGTGGAGCTTTTCGTCGCTGAACTCGATCCTCTTGTTCCGTATCTCTATCTTCTTCTCGATTTTGCTGAGCTGGATATATTCTTCCTGGCGCATTCTCTTTTGCAGGTCTTTGGAGAAGCGAAACTCGGGCTTTTTGCGCGTCCGAGGCATGATGAAATGCAGTCAACAAGCCACGCTAGCCGGTGGTGAATATCGTCGGGATGCTTATCGAATCAAGAGAAATGGGAGGAGTCGCGCGAGTCGAGTTGGCGTGTAGGGGCTTTCGTTATTGTGATGGAGTTGTTGATGTGACCTGCTGTTGATTGTTTTGTTGATATTATGAAGTAGAGCAGGGTCTCTGCGGTGACGTGTGACTTTAGCTATATATTAGGGGACTTTATAATAGCCTACTTTAATAATATCCTAATATACTTTAGGGGATTATAAAAGGACTATATAGCAAAGGTCTATAATATACTTAATAAATTAAGGTAAGCTAGCTTAAATCTTAACTTTAAGAAGTATATATTTATAATAAAAGAGGTTAAATATCTAGAGTATATTATTAAAATAAATAAGTATATTTATATAAACCTAAAAAAAGTAGTAGCTATTAGATATTAAAAAGCCTCTATAAAACTCTAAAATATAAGAAACTTCTTAAGCTTTATTAATTTCTATTATAAATTTATTTTAAACTTTTTAGAGAAAATTAAGCTATTTTAATAGCTTATTAAGGCTAGAGTCTTATTTTAATAAGAAAAGAAATAAGATATAGTATTTTAAGATTTTAAAACTATATTTATCTCTTATTTAGTTCTAGCTTAATAAGACCTTAAGCTAGAGATTATTATTAAGATAGATATTATAGACTTAATATTATATCACTACTATAAATAATAGCAGAATAGTTAGTAAGAAGAGTCTATATAACTATATTAGCTTATAAGGGATTTAGCAAGACCTATATAGCCTTTCTC
>JAJODA010000365.1:0-23464 GCA_021730345.1 Fusarium cicatricum
AGGTAGGGGATAATACTAGTAGTTAGGTCGGTGATGACTAGCGAATCCCCGCTGTTATATATAAGTTTTGTTTTTGTTTTTGCCTGATTTCCTTTTTTACCATGACTCTGTAATCTGGTTGGTTTTTATCGTCCAAACTGCCCTGCGTACACAGCTATGTGCTCTTGCCGACAGTTGAAATAGTGTGTCACACCCTTCAGCTTTTGCTTGCTTGGGTAACCGCTTATCTTATCTACAGATTTCATGGCGGATCATGAGCTGCGAGGCAGAATGCACCCTCTTGAGCCACGTGAAAACGTCAGCTGTTTGTCCTTTCCATCGGTTTAGAGTGTCGCGATTTTAAGTAGGCCGTGCAGTGCATACGCCGACAAAATCGGACCGTGCACTTGCTTGAGACATGGCACACCTGAAGACAAATTCTACCGTTCTCTAAGAAATCTATATTAACAGACTTTTACTCCACGTACCGTAGCCTTTTAAACCCTAAATGCTTCAGGTGTTGCTATCTTTGGCGATCATGTCAAAAGCCTGTGCTGATTGAATACCCGCCCACAGGGTACTCGTCGCACTCGATTGACCCAAGACGAATTACTCTATAGCATCAACTCTACTGGTTGGAGCCTGATATGAATTTTTAAGCCAGCTTCATTTATCACAGTCATTTCTATATCCCCAGGCATATTGAGTGTCGCTATATTGCAGCCAAGCCAAGCATTGGATCTAGGGTAGGTCAGCACGCGGTTCATTACACTAGATAAGAGAACCCAGTAAATACTGCATCATACCTCATGGTATCTCCTAAAAATAGAACAAGCAGTAGATCAAGGTACGTACAGTTGATTATTATTCTATGACACTCAATGTTGGCAGCGCTTGACGCGACGAGTATAAGAGGTGATGATATTCCATCGCCGGAGACAGGCCCACCACGTTTCAATGTGACGCAAATCGATCAACCCAAAGCCTAATTTACAAAACCGCCGAGACACCATTCTGCCGTCATAATTTATACGATCAAGATATACCACTGCGGCTATGTAGAATATCTCTAGAATGACTTGGAATGGTTAGGTGTGCTTCACGGCGCACAATTAGTTTTACAGTTCCAATCTCGGGTCCCAGCGGAGCTTCTAGTATCATGTGGTATTGTGAAACCTAGCGAATACAAGCGTGGAGACACGTGATTGAAGAGACCCGAAAGCTGAAAACATGGCACAAATTCAATAGATGGTTGTCAACTTGTGCCTTTTTCATCACCAAGCGTCATAGCCTATAACTGTGTTATCTGACCATGGAGCTCTACGACATTGCTATGCGTGCGCCAGAGGCTTCCAACTGCTGCGCGGTGAATCCTTGGAAGTCTCGATTGGCACTCAACTTCAAAAACCTTTCGCACTCGAGCAAATGGGTCTCCATTCCCGATATTGAACGAGTTCGTCGCTCCCTCAAAGTGCCCCCTTGTCGCAACTTTCCCGATGGCACCGAGTATTATACGCTCCCGATCCTGGTCGATCACAGTACCAACACCAAGATTGGCGACTCTTTCGACATTGCCGTCTATCTGCAGAAGACATACCCCGCCTCAGGCGATGGGGATTTGTTCCCTCCTCAAGTGCTCGATTTCGCCATCAAAACAGACCTCCCGTCTTGGGCGCCACCACTGTCAGAGCGAAATATGACAGAGTATGATGAGTACTCTAAATTGAATCACCAAGTCGACGCGGGTTTCAGCGCCCATGTTGGTCTCATGGGGTATCACATGCCCCTCGACTCACGGGCCAGCAAGGATGAGTTTCTTCGCCGTGCCGGCTTGACATGTTGGGACGATTTCGAGGTCAAAGGCAAGCAGAGGGAGGACATGATGGAGTCTTTGCGTCTTATGCTAGGCGACCTTGCCAAGCTATTCGCGAGGGATACCTCGGGGCCTTTTTTTCTAGGCCATCAGCCTAGCTACGCCGATCTAATCGTCGGCGGGTGGCTGCATATGATGCAAAAGACTCTTCCAAACGATGAGTGGCAGGAGGCTCGGGAGTGGCATGATGGTATCTTTGGACGTCTGTATGATGGCTTGGAGAAGTACGCACAAGTGAAATAATGTTCACTGATGTGTAGCAGAACCTAGTTAAAGTATCTACATAGTTTGCATCAAAATCGAGGTGTGAGGCTGGGAAATAGAGGTAAAGGTTTTCATCAAGGTCGATAAAATATCGTAATATAGGTACTAGCAGTAAAGTTTGCGGTGCGGATACCCAGTCAACCCCTGGCACCTGGACCTCTGCTCCACAACCATGGGACGATATCTCGGCTGAATTCGAAGTGTTCTAGAACATAATTTCTGGCCGCATGAGGGCTAGAGACTAAGTGAGCACATGTTTAGTGAGTTTAACCGCTTACTGTCGTCTCCTAACGCCCTGCTCCGTTAGATCCGGCGCTTCACGCGGAGGCTTCGGAGCCCTCCAGACCGTTCTCCATAGACCTGCTCTTATGGTTGGATGCAGACAACTGGCTCCATGGGAGTGGGCGCCAGGTAGGGTCAGGGTTCGCAAGATGGCCTAATCCATATCCACCTTTTCTGTCGAGTTTTGTGCCAAGCCACGTGGTCGGTTGGGAAGTTGAGAACGGGTTCCTAGACAATTGCGAGAACCGAGATGGCTACGCCGCAGGGCAAAGAGTTGGGTCTTGAACGCAATGGTAGCAGTCCGGTCGGTGCTTCGGAATCCGGTAGCCCTATATAGCCTGTTACGGGGACCAATAGCAACGGCTCAAATCACACTCACGGTGGAATCAGACCACAAGAACGAGCATGGGTTCATGCAGGGGTTTCTAGCCACAGTCACATGAAAGAGAAAGAGGAGCAGGGTACCGTAGAGGGAATCAAAGTACACACTTATATGATACCTCGGGGGCTGAAATTATCCCTTCATTTTTTTGGAAGTGATCGACCAGCACCGTGCAGACATCCTATCGTCATGTCCCTCAAAACTACCTCGGCGTTGGTTGGAGACCCTCCTGCGACACTAGATGACTTCTACATCGTTCGGGGCATGCTTCGTGTCTATGGCCTCAACAACGTCAACCCCAGTCTTGGCTATCAGTACTCCATCACGAAACCCGCAGACCCGCCAAATGAATCAAAGAAGCCCGAGATCCTCGCGGGTATGATTCTTGTCATTCTGGCCATCGTTGTGCCAACCGTGGCCAGAATCGTGATCCGCCTCAAGGGAGCCCGATCTCAGTTTGGGTCCGATGACTGGGCAATTATCTGTGCTGCAGTAAGTCTTGACTTGAGAACAGCTGCTGCCATGAGGAGACAAGGGAACAAGCATACCTAACACGCGAGAACATAGTCATTGGCAGTATGTTATCCATGCATCTGCATAGCAATGGTCGCCCAGACTGGTGCTGGGAAGCACACGTACGAAAGCACGTATGAACAGTACAATCTTTACTTTTATTATCTTGCCATATGTAAGATCATTTTCTATGTTTCCGTTGGCCTCGTCAAGATATCCATCACGCTCTTTGTTCGCCGTCTCGCCGATAGAGCCTCCAAGAAATGGAGGCTATTCGCCGATATTTTCCTTGGTACGGTCATCGTCTACATTCTCCTCGCAATATTTTGTAAGTAAGACCTTTTTGAAAGACCGTGCTTTTTGAACTGAGCTTCTCTCGTGACGATGTGTATCTGATATCCCCTTTTCTCTTTAGGGCCCGTGTTCGCCTGCAATCCCGTGCGGTCTTCCTGGGACAAGAAATTCGCTGGCTCTTTAGATAAACCACCAATATGTCTGGACTCAGGCTTGCAGAACAAGTTCCTGAGCAGCATGCATGTAGCACAGGTGAGCTGAACTGCAAATTGGCCCATTCAGCATACCTTGGCTTTAGAACCATGCTTACAGTGTACGACTGCCTAGGGAATGGTGCTTCTACTCGCACCCATCATTATTCTGTGGCACATCAGAATCAACACAGCCAAGAAAGCGCGCCTCTTTTTCATCTGGCTTGTTGGAGGAACTACCGTAATAGGTGGCCTACTCCAGCAGACATCCGTTTCCATCAGCAATGACTCGTGTTGGCAATACACGTCGGTGCTGCGTTGGACAGTACTGGACCTCACTCTTGGCACCTTGACCGCCTCACTACCAGTTCTTGATGCCGCCATCATGGGCACATTGGCTTCGGTCAAGACTAAGCTCGAAACTTCTGGTTCGCACTCGCACTCCCGAACGCAGGGCTGGACCGATTTGGAACGGAGTACGGTGACGACCGTGCGGCGAATAGACCACGGTGATTCCGAGTCGATTGAGAATATTATCGGGAAGGGGAAGGGAGGTGACATTGAATTCGACATTCTCCGAACCGACGAGGTCCATGTCAGTTACGATAAGAACACTGAATTGAGAAAGACGGACAATGCCGGGCTCAACAGGTAGGAGCTAAAGAGCCATTGTCTCGAATTGGCGGTTGATGGGCTTGCTGCAGTGTCATGATACATACAAGATACGATTTCAATATGGCTATAGTAGGAATATAATGATAATTAATTACAAAAACCAAACAACTCAATATTGTGCTTCAATTATGTTAAACGACTTGCAAGCATCGCTGGGATGATAGATCAGTTGTTTGATTAGAAGTGCAACGCCCTACACTGCTCCATCTGTAGTGTTCAATGGTACCCGCAAATTGATCCATGCACATCCCAGCGCGCCTCGAATACGGGCAAACGGGTTCAATGGAATACTGAGAGTAGCAGTTCTATGCGCTGCAGTCCCGCCGTGGACTAGGATTGCCTTTGCTTGGAGGCACTAGGGGATGGCTCAAGCGAACAAGTACGGTAATTCCCCCGTCAAATACCGTAGCATCGCGTGCCAAGAAACATGTTCCCTCAGGCCATGCAGACGAGTGGCACAGTAATTCTTCCGTATTCAAGGATCATACCCATAACAAGGATTTTACTTGCACCAACAACTCCACTTCTCTTCCTTGAGCCACGTGTCTACCTGCCCCTTTCTGGGATCCCTTGTTCCCGTTGTCTATGGCCTCCCCCTGACCCTCGTAAAAGAGTAGGCCTTGCCATCGTGCTATCATGAGCGGCTATTGGTCGTGGAGGCGACCGTTGGGTCCCGTGGGCTGTTCCTGATCTTGGCTTTCTCGACCGATCGGTATCATTTCGGTTGTCTAATTACCGTAGCGATGGAGCACCCGCCATCTCATCCGGGGCGCTGAGACCACGCCTTGTGATATAAACGTTCTGAGCTCCTCAGAGTTTGTGTATCGAGAACCGCAGGACTCTAGATCTCCAAGCACCAGTCACTCGTTAATACCAAGTCCAGTATTTGCTGGCAGCCACTCATTTTTCATCACTCGTACTCCATCATCATGGCCCGCCTTTTCTTGCACTCGCTGCTGTTCCTCGGCGCTCTCGCGCAGCCGGTCCACGAGCGTGGTTCCGTCGACTGTACCGGTACCAAAGGCATCAACATGAACTGCCGCTCTTCCGAGTCAGCCTACACGCGCGACTTCTTTTACGTTGGCGGTCGCCCAGCCAAGGGCACTTCGGGCACCATCACGGTTGATCAGCTTTATGTGGAAAAGCTGACGCCCACTCGACAATGGCACCAAAAGCATCCTCTCGTCTTCTTTCATGGCGGCGGCATCTCGGGAAGCACATGGCTCAACACACCTGATAACCGCGAGGGTTGGGCGAGCTACTTCACTAAGCAGGGCTATGTCGTCTATCTGGTCGACAACATCGCCATCGGTCGTAGCTCCGAGAACGCAATCACCAGCTTTCCTATGGTCGCGGGCTCGCCCACCGAGACCGTTTCCAAGTTCTTCACTGCCCCCGAGAGACACAACACCTATCCCCAAGGCAAACTCCACACGCAGTGGCCAGGTACCGGAGTTGACGGCGACCCCATCTACGACCAATTCAAGAAGTCCCTGATCCCCCTTACTGTCAACTTTGTCAACCAAGAGAATGCTCTTCGTGCGTCGGGATGTGAGCTGCTCTCGCTGCTCGGCGAAAAGGCATTCCTCATCTCCCACTCGCTTGGTAGCAGGAACCCTCTTCTGCTATCCAACGACTGCCCTCAGCATATCGCCGGCAGCATCAACCTTGAGTCTGCCACGTCGCCCTTCTGGAGCTATGCTGAGGGCCTCGGAGGCTACACCGCTTCACCTTGGGGCCTTACCAACACACCTGTCACCTACGACCCTCCCGTCAGCGACCCATCTGGTATGCTCGAATTGATCGATCGCATCTATTGTGTCCCAGCTAACCACATCATTACACAGAACTAGAAAACATCTCGGTCGGAAACGAGACGCTGGCGCACCGTAACTGCTATCTCCAAGTGGAACCCGCGCGCAAGCTTCCTAATATCAACAAGGTGCCCTACCTCTTACTGACTGGCGAGGCTTCCGTCCATGTTACATACGATCACTGTGTCATCGACTTCCTCAAGCAGGCCGGCGGCAACCCCGAGTGGATTAAGCTAGCTGACAAGGGCATCAAGGGCAACGGGCACTTCTTGCATGTAGAGAAGAATAACCTAGAGATTGCTGCCCTTGTAGATAAGTGGATTCAGAGGAGATCCTTCCAGGGCCGCAGTAGCTAGGCTGGTTATATAATCTCGTCAACATCGCGAGAGATAATAGTATTCTTCCTAGGCCTACAACCTGCATATTTACCTTCTCAATACGTAGCTTCTCGCCCTGAATTGTTTTAGACTGAAAATTTACTAAAAGATAATCTAGAAATAGAGGATCTTGAAGTCTAGAGTGTATTCTTAGTAAAGTAAAACCACTCTTATTTTATCAAGGCAGTAAGAGTCTCAAAGCAGTATGTCCTCTATTAGGACTAGCCGCGCCACGTAATATTGTCTCAGCATAGCCACGATCCTCAGCTGTGAGTCTCTCGCCATTTTCGAACCCCGCTTCCTCCAGCTGATGACCAGGCGCTTGGCCATTCTTCAAACTAACCTAGTCCCACGGCAGAGTTGGATCGCTAACCTGGTCTCTTAAAGGGATCCTTAACTACCGCTTCCCATTCTCTCTGGGACTGCCCTGCTTTCCATCTTGCCTCCAGACCTATCAGCCGCCCGATGGAGGCTGCTGGGCTGGTACTTGGTGCCCTCGGCATCTCAGGGCTCTTTACCGCCTGTATTCAAAACTTTGATATCGTCGTGAAATCGCGTAATTTTGGACAGGACTTTGATTTACTATGTGCACAAGTAAGAGCCCCCATATTTCTGTCAAGGCCTGTCTCTGATCTGACTGGGGCAGCTCGCATTGCAGCGGGTTCGACTTGTTCTCTGGGGTGAGACTCTCGGGCTAGTCCCCGGTCCTTTGGGTAGCAGAATCCCATACAACAAGTCACTCGAGAGAAACGACATAAGACCCGCGATTGAGTCTGCCCTTAACAATCTATGTCTACTGCTCCAGAACGCCGAGGTTGTTACGGGCAGGTATGAGCTCCATAATGGGGCCATCGGAGATGACGCTACGGCGCTAGAAGCGACTTCTTTAGTTGGCTTGTCCATCTTTGGAGATCGGTTCGAGTCGTTCAAAACGCGGATTTGGAAGAACCAGAACGCGAAGTCGACCTGGACAGTGACAAGATGGGCTATTCATGACTCTGCCCGGTTCAAGGCAATAGTCACCAACATCAAGGACCTCATGGATGGTCTAGAGGGCATCACGAGCACCCTTGGCGTGCTGGGGCGTCAGCAGGCTCTTCTGACTCAAGAGGTTGAATCTATCTCCAATACCCGTAGCCTCCATCTTCTCCAGGAAGTCATATCTTTGGATGCATCATCTGCGTCTCTGAAGATTGTATCAGATACAGCCAGTATTCGTCTCAGCCTTGGCAGGAGCTCGGCTTTCTCCCAAGGCAACAGGTCGAGAATGACTGAAAGGACTCAGTCGTACCACACGGCACCAATACCTGGGCCTGAGCGAGGGTCGTTACCAGCGCTTGGCGAGGATGAGAATCTTTTGGCCTTTGACCCGCCTTCAGATCATCGTGGACCGCCTCCGATAACGTTGATGAACTCGAGACGTTGGATTCAAGAGCCGGCCATATCTCATGGAAAACAGCTTCCCTTCCAAGTGATTGGTCACAATGACACTAGTGAGGACATTGCAGAAAACGACAAACTCGAGCCCGAAGAATTCACGGTTGCCGACATTCCACAGAACCAGCGTCTCATGTCAGGCCTGATAGGGAAGGCATCTGTACATCCTCCAGAGTTGAAATTCGACTCTGGCTCACTGCATTATGGCCAAGCATTGGCTCCTGTAAAGCGTTCGGACGAGACAACCTGGAAACAGAGGTCAACGAGTCTCCTCGTTAGCGCCGATAAAGGAGAATCAGCGGCGCGGCGAGTCTTCCTGGAGCTGAGAGCAATCAGAAACGCCGACGTCCCGTTTATCAGCGCGGCTCCTGTTGGGGATAGCCTCGATAAGATCATAGCCAGCATTGAAGGCCCCCCTGACACGCCCTATGAAGGCGGAGTTTTCTGGATCAGCGTCAAGTACCCCGAGACTCAGTCAACAGACCCTCCCTTGTTGCGGTTTCAAACAAGAATCTATCACCCCAACATCGACCCCAACGGAGCCATCTGTGCAGACTATCAACGTTGGTGGGATGACCCGAATTTGCAATGCTACATGTTTACCATGACAGCTCGCTCACGGAAAGCATGGTTCGCCGATGGTTCTTCCAACCGCTACTCTCTCGGAGCTTTGTTGACTGCGCTTTGTGGCTTGCTTGCCTGTCCCAACGTCGAGGATCCCCTGGTGCCTGAGATCACCGCCACCTATATCACAGACTACGAGGGCTACTGCAGGACAGCTAGACAATACACTGCGAGGTACGCCACTGCTCAGCCGCCATCTCCTGAAATCCTGCTCTTTGAAGACTCGGTGATCGGGGCTGGTGTTTCCACAAGACCGGCTGGTTTATCAACCATCTCACCCTCCAACTTGGAGGAATCCGACGATGATTCCATTTCAATTCTTCAGATTACTCAACGTATCAACGAAATTCACTCGAATCTGTCTCAGACTAGTTATACCACTGAGTCTAAACGTCCCAAGGGTCCTCGTCAACCTCCGCAGGGTTATCTTCTTCGCTTCAAGAATCGCGGGCATAGGGAAAGAATAGAAGGCCCAGAGGGAGAAATAAGCTCAGATTCAGTGTCAGATGAATGGCCAGAGTCAGAGTCCGAGTCCGAGTCAGAGCCAGAGCCAGAGCCAAAGTCAGAGTCAGAGAGCCAGACTAAATCCGAGTCGCCGACCCCGAGGACGCGCAATATCGTTCAGAGTTTACTCAAAAAGGTGTACCGAGACAAACATAGTACTTAAGAACCATTGATATCTATTGTAAGTAAAGTATATACAGTCTTGACAGTAGAAAACCTCGGATGGAAAATGAGTTTCGGATCAAGTTAAATGACAGACCAACAAAAAGGCATGATGCTATGGCTGAAGAGGCCTTTGGCAGTGACCTATCGCAGAGTGAATATTAGCCGTCCCAAACAGTCAGTTTCCCGCGTCGTCTCGTAACCAACAGCCTGGTCCGCGTTCTACTTATATGATTCAACGAATGCCGATAGTTCAAGTCTGTCACCTCTTTCAAGTTCTTGAGTTGACTCGCGCGAAACTTTCGAATATCATGGCTCGGTTGAAGTCGGTTGGATCACCACTCGTAGTGCAATAAAGTACCACAATTGACGAGGGATTATCTGTGCGTTGGAGTTGTGAATGCTATGACTAAAGAAATGTTTGAAGTTGTTTTGTTTTATTCTTCACTATATAGGGTCGCATTCGCATTGGTCAGCTATAAAAGGTTCGGCACGATGTCTTTCATCCACGTTCGATATTATCGGTTACGTACCCTGGCTCGTGTGTCAAAGCGGCTTTGGCGCTAGGATATGGTAGCGAGCTGAACCTTGAAATTCTACCAGATGCAAGGGAACGAGAGACTATTGTTACAGTAACGGGTGCTCTAGCAAGGCGTAGGTCATGAGATATAACATTAAGTTCGAAACTTATCATTCTTTTTAAGCCAAGTTCCCTAAGCTATAGACTATCCCTTATAGCGGGCCGGAACTCACAGTAGGGCTTTTCTAGCATACCATCATAGAACATAGTTCTTCAATACCCTAGAGCTAATATCCCGGCATTGCTTTTTCGTGTACGTACTAATTCGCTATATGGATGTAATTTGTGGGACATGAATTTGTTTATTTCGGGTTAAAAGTGAATGTCTGAAGCACGTCTTTGCCTCGATGGTTTGTGAATACTCGTGCATTTAGAATTACGTGGCCACCAATATTTACAACGACAAATTGGGCCCCAAGCATCCACACGCCCAGAGTCGTCGCTGATGCAATCTGTGTTTTTGTGAGTGCGACTTCTTTAACAAACTACCGGTCTTCCTTACCAGCTGTCAGGACACTATGTACAGATACATAGCAATAAGAGGCAAGCGGCCTTACAGGACACAGCATAGGTTTCAGCCTAAAACCCTCCAAGTGAGAACCCGATTCGTAGTCATCACCACACTATTGCTCACCAAAATTCGCCTTCCTATCTACGAACAAGCCATGACGAGTGTAATGAGCAAGGCATATCGCGACCATCATATCGGGCCGGGTGGGAATCCAGCTTTTCTCCGGAGACGGGCGTTTAAGGGTAAAGAGCGAAACTTGATATCCACTGTTTTACTCTGCTACTTGAGATCAGAAACCCGCAGAGTCTACAGATCCTAGTAGCTGAGATTTATTACAAGTTGCCAATAGTTGTAAAGCCTTCTTATATCATTCGCGCATCACGACGCACAAATTAGACATTACCCGTTATGCTTACTTTCTATGACGATTGGACTTTGATCTACGCCGTCTGATTAGCCAGCATTAGGAAGTGGCGTGCAGTCTCTTCTGCTGCTAAGGGCTACAGCAGCTTAGCGCGAGACCATGGCACTTTGTCTTGTACCTTTTATCTGACGTCGATGTCCACCACTATCCTTCATTGGCTGTAGGCCACGCTACATACGCCTTGGAGACATTCATTTCCACCGGAAACGCCAGTTCTCACAAAACCGAGAGCTAGTGAGTGCTAGTGTAGAACCGGAAACCGCAGTTCAGGAAAAGTCCGAAGATGGTTTGGATCCGATCGGTCTCGGCTCACAGCAATCTAGACCCAAAAAAGTAAATATAAATATAATGTCTACTCCTTGTTAAATCTGGCGCTATTCCGTTCTGATTAACTACGATGGATACAATGGCTCAACAACCGTCTGTTGAAAAAGGGGCCCAAGCTGCCAAGTCCCACGATGAAGAACAATCTGCTGTGTACGATGTGCCAGAACAAACCGAGCCTCAGGAGTCTTCGGACAAGGAGGAGAGCACAGGCAGTGTAGGCGACTACTTTGTAAGTATTGGACAAGAGCAAGATTGATACATTACTAACACTTCCATCCTTTGATAGCGAATATTCAAATATGCCGACCGCCTCGACTGTATCTTGTACGCCATCGCCGTCATAGGTGCTGTCGCGGTTGGTGCTTCCATGCCCTTGATGACGCTCGTGTTTGGCTCATCAACAACCTCCTTGAGCGATTACTCCTCGGGACAGGGAAACCCGCAGGATCTTAAGGATAGAATCAACGGTCTAGTTCTCTACTTTGTCTACTTATTCATTGGCCGCTTCGTTATCGGCTACATCGCGACACTATGCGCATGCGTAGCCGCTGCCAGGACAACAAACGCCTTGAGAAAGGCCTTTCTAGAGAGTTTGCTGAGACAGGCCGTGTCGCATTTTGACATGCAAGGCAATGGGTCTGCTGCAACCCAAGTCACGACCAGTAAGGATACCTCCTCAGACTGAGATGTTTGCTCACCAGAATTCTAGATGGTCACCGCATCAACCAGGGCATCGCCGAGAAGATTTACACCCTTGCCGTCGGCATCTCCCTCTTCTTTTCGGCATACATCGTTGCCCTTGCGGTTCACTGGAAGCTTGCCCTTATTACGATGAGCATCGTACCAGCGATTGTACTGACTACAGGAGCATGTGTTTGCGCCGACGCGCCCATCGAGTCAAGGATAGTAAGTGAACCTGATAGCCTGGGAAACAGCAAGTTTCTAACATGATCCGCTATCCAGTTGCAGATCTATTCCCGCGCAGCAACCATTGCCCAAGATGCACTGGGATCTACAAAGACCATTCACGCCTTTGGAGCGCAGCAGAAGATTGTGAAGTGGTACGACGAATACTTGCAACGGGCCCATGAGCACGGCAAAAAGAAGTCCATCCTCTACGGTATCCTCTTTTCTTGTCAGACCTTTTTAGTCATGGCGGGAACTGCGCTCGCCTTTTGGGAGGGCTTTCGCTTGTATCAAAGTGGCGATATTCAGAATGTCGGTACCGTCTTTACGGTTGTCCTCAGTGTCACGCTCGGGGCTACATCTGTTCTCTTGATCTTGCCGCAGATTGGGGCAATCACGAATGCTTCATCAGCGGCCGCAGAGTTGTTCTCCATCATCGACAAGCCTTCCCTGCTCGATCCTCTGTCTTCTGAGGGCCAACGACCAAATACATGCACAGGAGAGATCGAGTTCCGCGATCTGCACTTTGCGTATCCCGCTCGACCTACTGCGCCGGTGATCCGGGGTCTGAATCTATCAATGCCAGCTGGAAAGACAACGGCCCTCGTTGGACCGAGTGGCTGTGGCAAGTCAACTCTGGTGGGCTTGCTTGAGCGATGGTATCAGCCAACTTCAGGTGAGGTTCTTCTCGATGGCTGTAACATTGCCGACTTGAACACCAAGTGGTTACGCAGCAACATCAGGCTCGTGCAACAGGAACCCACGCTTTTTCAAGGAACAGTCTTTGAAAATGTGGCAAAAGGTCTCGTTGGCGAGCAGATGAACCTTTCCAGCGAGACGCAGGCCGAGTTGATCGAAGAGGCATGCAAGGCTGCCGACGCACATGAGTTCATCATCAAGCTACCCCAAGGCTACCACACGCAGCTTAGTGAGCGTGCAGGCTCCTTGAGTGGCGGGCAGAGGCAGAGGATATCCATCGCAAGGAGCATCGTCTCGGATCCCAAGATCTTGCTGTTTGACGAAGCGACAAGTGCCCTCGACCCGCGTGCCGAAAAGGTCGTTCAGGATGCCCTCAGCCGTGTGTCGGCCAATAAAACAACTCTCATCATTGCACACAAGCTCGCAACAGTCATGGCAGCTGACAATATCGCCGTCATGGCCAACGGAAAGGTGGTCGAGCAGGGTACACACAGTGCACTCATCAAGCACGACGGCTTGTATGCGGCCATGGTGCGCGCCCAAGATCTAGGGGCCGAGTCTAAAGAACAAGATACCGACCAGGAACTGCACAAGCAAGAGCACATGCATGATCTAGGAGGCCTTGCGGACTCGACAGTCTCACTTGAACCAACACAGACTTCGGAGCTCAAGGCCAACCAGCTCACTGCTGGAACTATGGGATACTCACTTCTCAGGTGCATTGCCATCATGCTCGGGGAGCATTCAGACCTATACGCGTGGTACGCACTCATGGTTCTGGTCTATGTGGTCCTCGCTGGAACATATCCTGCACAAGCCATCATCTTGTCACGGCTGGTCAATGTCTTTATTCTGCAAGGCGCCGAGGCAAGGAGACAGGCCGACTTCTACTCTCTCATGTTCTTTATCGTGGCTCTCGCAAATCTTGTGGGCTACTTCTGCATCGGTCTGGCCACCAACGCAGTTGGACAAACACTCACTCATCGCTATCGTCGAGAGATGCTTGAGCGCATCATCCACTTTGACCAGGACTTCTTCGACTGTCCAGAGAATTCTTCCGGGGCTCTGACGGCAAAGTTGTCTTCTGCTCCGTCGGCAGTGCAGGAACTCATGTCAGCTAACCTTGGCCTTCTGGTCAATGTCATGATCAACGTCGTAGCCAGTGGCGTGCTTGGGATTGCGTTTGGTTGGAAGCTGGGCCTTGTCATGGTGTTTGCCGGTCTCTTGATCATCGTTGGAAGTGGATACATTCGCGTCCGGCTTGATCAAAAGCTCGAAGTCATGACTGAGAAGCAGTTTGCGACGAGCGCTGCGTTGGCCTCGGAAGCTGTTGGGTCCATCAGAACCGTCAGTCTGCTTACTCTCGAAACCTCTGTTCTCCATGAATACGGCAAGGGATTGGATTCCATTGTTGCAAAGGTCATACGCAATCTGGTAAGTCATGAACCGATGGCCCTTTACTTTACCCGAAACAAGGTGCTTGCTAACACTTGCTACCTGAATAGATACCGACCCTTATCCCTTACTCTCTATCACAATCCGCCGACTTCCTCGTCATGGCATTGGGTTTCTGGTACGGAGCCAGGCTCATCGCGAGCGGAGAGTACACGACGACGCAGTTCTTTGTCATCTTCCTTGCAGCCGTCTTCGGAGGTCAGGCTGCTGCGCAGTTCTTTACATGGACCACATCCATCACAAAGGCGGCAGGAGGCGCCAACTACATTCTCTGGTTGAGGACTGTGAAGCCGAGTATCCGCGAAACTCCAGAAAATAGAGACTGTGGACCCTCAGGTGATGATGTGTCTCTCGCAGCAGAAAACGTCCATTTCTGGTACGCGCAACGACATTCCACAAAAGTGCTTCAAGGCATCTCGTTGAAAATCGTGCCTGGAACATACGCTGCCTTTGTTGGACCATCAGGATGCGGCAAAAGCACAATCATCTCGCTCTTGGAACGCTTCTACGACCCTACCTCTGGCCGTATCATGCTGAACAACCAAGACATCTCACTCACAAGCCCAGTCTTGCACCGTCGTCACATATCCTTGGTCCAGCAAGAACCACCCTTGTACCTAGGTTCTGTCCGCGACAACATCACCATCGGTCTAGACCATGAGCCTTCCGATGGAGAGATACACGAAGCTTGTCAACAGGCCAACGCCCTTGAATTCGTGTCGTCTTTGCCTGAAGGTCTGAACACGCCTTGCGGGGCCAGAGGACTGCAATTTTCCGGCGGACAGAGACAGCGCATCGCAGTAGCTAGGGCGTTGATCCGTAAACCACGGCTGCTACTGCTTGACGAGGCAACTTCTGCTTTGGATACTCAGAGTGAGCGCGTTGTGCAGGAAGCACTAGATGAGGCAGCCTCAACTCGAACTACCATTGCTGTCGCGCATCGGCTTAGCACGATTCGACATGCCGACGTCATTTTTGTAATCGAAGACGGCAAGATCGCAGAAATGGGCACACACCAGGAGTTGCAGCGGCTTCGGGGTAGATATCATGCCATGTGTCTAACCCAGTCCCTAGACCAGGCATGAGGCAGAATAGTTGCAGTGTATTTTTATGAATAAAGTATCTCAATCATAAAGCAGGGGATTGGAAAGATTTAGAGTAGGAGTAGTATTAAAACACGCTTTTCTGGTACCCAGCAAAAATCAGCGACTGATAGATGGCATTTTGGACTAACCCGACACAATATCTATTCTCTCGTACTGCGAATAGTACAAACATTGGAGATAATCAATCAACGTTGACGATAGACACAGTTATAAACGTTTTAGTATCAAAGCCCGGTCCTAAAGTAAACAGCTGGCTTATAAATGTTTAATCGAGCTGGTAAGACAACAAGATTGGGCGAGGCTGCTTGATTTACAAACGGATGCTAAATTGCGCGTCTATGACTATAACGATGTGGCACTCTGGTCCTTATTCCGGGAGTCAACCTTGACCTAACAGACAGATTTGGAAGTCAGGGTAACGCCTTGTCTCAACCCAAGTAAGATGATCGAGCTTCGGTCGTACTTCAGAGTGGTCAAGTCACTCAAGTGATACATATGATCTTATCTAGCGTCGGGCCTGAGCGCTACTTCGCCCTAACGGCTCTACTGAGACATAATGCTTTTCCCTCCGTCCTCGGTCACGCGACTTCGAACCTGCACCTTGATCACACCGGCACCGAGAGATACAGCCTGGCCTCCGCCTCCGATACGCGGCATGACCTCTTTCTCAATACTGATAACCGCACTGGGAGCAAACAATAAAGCCTCGCCAGTGCGCAAAGCCACGATACGTGGGAAGAGGTCCGAGAAGGAGTATAACCCAGTCACATCTCGACTTGCTTCCACCACTTCCTCATATGGCTCTCCGCTGGTGGCAGTGTGGTTCAGTTCCGACATATCAGCACTGGCTGCGAGATGGCGCTTGAGAATCCTAAACCACTCTGGCGATGTAAACCTGTGCACGATGGTGACGGAACACAGGTCTAAGAGCTTATGAGAGATTGTCGGCTCTTGAGTCGCAATCACGACTCGGACACCGAGATGGCGCTGAAGGCGAATGATGGACAGCAGGGACGCGGTAAATACCTCGCATCCTTCATTCATGTACTTGTGGCACTCGTCAAGTGCCACGACCCGGCCGAGGGTGGTGTCCTGCTCTAGGAAAAGGCCAAGGCAGATGTTGAAGAGGCAACATGCCATCTCTGGAGTCACGCAGGGACAGGATAGATCAATGACGGTTAACTGTCCGCTCTACATTGGATCAATAAACAGTTGACGCCATCGGGATCCGGAATACCTACTTGTGGGGTCCAATCTGTACCATTGCCATTGTGATTTTTATGCTGCTTGACCATAAAACTCTCCAATGTCTCTAGCCTCTGCTGAAGAGGGATGGATTGGCTCTCAGTTAGAGATTCTTGATCGAGGGCTCTTTTGAACGACTGGTAGTTGAATCCAGTTTGAAGCAGCTGCTGTCGAATTCGGAGTTCTCTCAGTATTCGTGTCACAACGTGAAGATACAATGGCATTTTTCCATTCTGCCCCGCGTTCACCGCCATGAGGTCTAGCATTCGCTTTGTGTTGAGATCAGCTTGACTGAGACGAAGCTCTTCGACTGATACGTTTGGCAGGCTGCCATAGATCTTCTGCCGAGTGTTAATTGAGGCCTGTTCTTGTCGGATCATGGACAACTTACCCGTATATTCCATATGTTGCTCGGCGCGCAGAGGACTCGAACCTTTACGTCAGGGTCTGACGATAGATAGGCTGCCTCACAGGGAAGACCTCCTGCGTCGGATATAAATGTGTCGTAGTGAAACACGAGGCCCGCCAATGGCCGGGATAGCACGTTTGCCTTTGATTGAACGAGGCAGTTTTCGAGCATTGTAGCAAGCGTATGACTCTTCCCAGAACCCTGGCTTCCACATATGAAGACACTGCTTGGAGCAGCAACGTTGTGGAACAAGCGAGGGTCATGGTCTGACGCGGAATCGTCCAGGATCTCCCGCGCGAGCAATCCAAACTGGCTGGGACTTCCCGACGCGCTCGCCTGTACACTCACAGACTCCAAGAAGGACTTTCTGACTTGACCGGTAAAAAGCGGCGCTAGAGATGCCTCGTCGAATCCATCGGTGTTACACTTGGAGTCGAATAAACCCATGTGCGTCTCGAATTCTTCTTCTACGACACCGCTGGCCGAAGTGGATGATGTAGGTGAAAAGGTCATATCGATTATTCGAGGTAGAGTTGTAATAAATCTGTGAGTGAAGCTGTGTCTGGAAATGAAGATGAAATGTATCGCGAAGACAGCTGGACTTGATATTGAACCACGTAGGAGGAGCGTGACGGTATGAGGGATGAGAACAAAGCTTTGTGTCCTCTCAAAAGCTTTTTCCTTCAAGTGATAATATAGTTTAGGGAGCATAAAACAGAATGAGGAAGCTCTCAGGTGCTCTCATGCTATTGGGTTTTCCGCCGCGCCAACAATGCGGGAGGCCGACCACGCTGATGACGATGACCTCTTGTATTACGACAATATGAAGAGCCCTCGGAATGTGCCGAAGTCTCGAAGCAGATAGGATACCGAACCTCTCTTAGCTAAATGTCTCTTATGTGCCGAACTCCAGTATGCTGCAACGGCGGACGAGAAGATGCCAATCAAGGAGAAGAGAATCGCCGAGTTACATGGTGTTTCTGCACAGATCATTTCCCAGTATCCCCAAGGCGTCGACAGCGTGAAGCAAGCCTCAGCTTCCTTAACAACAGCCGTCAGTACAACGGTCCAAGAAATCGGGGTCATCCTTGCACATGTCACAAAGAAAAAGATTTCAACTGTTATATTGACAATATCCACCAAGCACCCCTTTATCTCAGTTCAACCTTCGCAACAGTGGCTTCTCCGATTATCACTATTTGAACATGTACTGGAATACCAACTATTACTACTCAATTGTCAAACGAAGAGCTTAGTCAGGTGGTTGTCATGAAAGGTGATCAGACCTCAAGTGTTCACACTGTAGTACTGAGACCTGCGGTTCAACATTAATACCATGCCACGGCTGAAGGTCCCAGACAGTTATTTGCAAGTCAGACATAATTATGCTTGAGCATTGTTGCTCGCTAATGATTGTATTTGATGTCTTACCTAGGGCATAAGATTGGGTACCCATGGGTAATTCTTTTTGTATAGTGACCTTGAAATAAGGTTCGTGGGTAATCAAGAACACTAATTTAGTATATAAGATAGATACCCATGGGTACCCACGGAAGTACCTGTGAAACCCATGGGTCCCCGAAAAAGCAATATTTTATGCCCTAGTCTTACCTATCAATATTCCGACTCTTGCCAGCTGGCCTTATCTAGTGGCATACATCAACTTCACTCAATACTCATGAAATCGTGGTCGGCCTAACAAGAGTTCACCAACTGATCTATCCTACTGCTCGAGTATATAAACTTCATGGCGACCACTGCACATATCTCCCACAACAGAAAATGGGCCAAAGATCGCAAGTTGGAAACGAAAGGCTCCTACAAGAACATACATCCTGATGCAAGGGAACTACGCGAATTTGACAAACGCTGGACCTTTCTCGCCTGCGACGAATGGAGGCCTTGCGAACAATGCGGCCACTTTGCGCTTCATATCGATTGCATCGTCATCGCCATCGACGGGACCTGTAGAGGCAACGGCACTCCGAAGGCCAGATCGGCGGTTGGCGTGTTTGTGGGCTAGGAATCCGAGTTTAACTACTACATCCTTCTTAGCTCTGAGGAAGCGATGACAAGCCAAGCCGCCGAGCTCTGTGCTGCAATTCATGGTGTTTACGCGGCCTCTAAATATCACCAGACCGGAGCTCTTGGAACGCCTCTGAAGCAGGTGGTGATCAAGGCAGACTCGGAGTATGTGGTCAAGGGAATGACGGAGTGGATCTTCAAATGGGAAAGTAATGGCTACCAGACTGCCAGAGGAACGACCGTGGCCAACTGGAGGCTGTTCAAACTCCTGCTGACAGTGGTGGACGACCTGAATGGGAAGGGGGTCGAGGTGCTGTTCTGGCATGTACAGAGAACCAACAACAAGGAGGCAGACGCTCTGGCAAATCAGGCACTGGATGAGGAAGAAAGAGCGCGAGCATCTCCGAAGGATAGTATGGCACGTTATTGAAGTCAAATTGTTTGCTGTGTGCACTGTTGAAATATAAGTCTCAACAGGCTCTCAGGTGCGAACACTTTTTGTTTTCAATATACACATCGATAATAGAAGAGACGCCATGAGCCAACTTAGGCCCTGAACAAGGCTCATGGCACTTGGGAGGGCCAAGGTGAAAGTGCTGTGACAAAGGACGCCGAGATGCGATGAATCAAGTTGAGATGGGGAGAAACGTCGATGGAGATGGATTCGAGTCTAGTTTTATTGAGACAGAACAGGGATCATTAGGTGCCTAAACTAGGAAGGTCAAATAACTATTATCCCACAGCACTAAACATATTAGCACGCATTACTGATGACTTGACATCGTAGAAGATATCTACGGCCAGTGCTCAGAGACAGCAAATAGAAGCCAAGGCGAGTATGTAGGAGATACGTAAATAATTGGTTAAAGTAAAAGAGCAGCAGTATACTGAGTATATAGCAACAAAGAATGTAAAACTCCCAACGAGTCTCTCAAGACTAAACCCAACCGCTTGCATAAACATGAAACAGAATCAGTGATGCCTAATCCCCATTGAATTTGTCGGCATCCTTATTTTCCTCTTCCATATTAGCTTCCAACCGAACGGCGTGTTCGAATGCTGACTCGTTCGGTTTACAGACAGTGCCCAACTTGGGCATTTTTCCATCAGCAAAGTACTCGGAGATGGCCTTGTTCGTGCAGTCAGAAGTATGTCCGATAGAACCGTGCTATGAGATATGGTTAGCTTAGGAACTCTCCAACAGAAGCACGGGACGGGATCCAATGACTCACTCCAACTCCCTCGTGAATAACAACTCGGCTTCCTCTGAGACGAGAAGATATCTCCCAAGCTCCATCCAAGCTCGCGACAGGATCCCACCGGCTATTGACGAGCAGGACCGGAAAGCTTGTCTTTACGTTCCGAAGCTTGTTGGTGTCGATCGGTTCAGCGGTTGATAAACGCCAAGGTCCACACGGCAGACGAGCGAGTGCAAAATTATCTCCAAACGAGTTCTCCCTCATTTGTGCTTGAACAGCAGAATAGAGATCATCTTGAGACTCGACACGGAAGGAACTATCCGCACACAGAATGCCCCTGTTTGCCAGTGTGCCTTTGTTCCACGGCGAGGTTAGCTCTTGTGATGAGAAATTAAGAGCCTCCGCCCAGTTTTGCTTAATCGTCTGCAATATAGCGCCAGCCAAGTTTTTGAATGACGCAGGTCTGTAGAGATTGCTGAGGACAATGTTTTTAATCTCAAGTACAAGGGCAAAAGACCCTAGAGGGAATTTCTCTTCGAGACCTTCAAAGCCAGGGGGCAGGGTGCTGTTGTATTTATCCGTTAGGCTCTGGAGACTGGCGCCAAACGCCTTCTTGAGATTCTCGCCAGTTGTGCTGGACCCAGAGTAGTTGGCTAGCAGACACAGCTCGGGTCCGGCGCTGACACAGTCGGTGAAGAACTTGTCGAGGGCCTTGTCAAAGTCTTCTGAACCACCAAGCCAGGTGGTGGAGGCATACGTCTCAGCGCCCAGGTTGGAGTCGAGAAGCATTCGTTCGATTCTGTCGGGGAACATTGATGCGGCGACTTGACCGAGTACCGTGCCGTAAGATACACCCCAGAATCTGAGCTTGCCACCTTCGCCGAGAGCGTCGACAATGGCCATCATGTCTCGAGCCACAAATGGCGTGCCCACGAAGCGGCCGGACTCTTGCTGGTTCTCGTAGCATACGTCGGCGATGAGCTTCCAGCTCTTATACTGCAGGGGAATGAATTTCTCCCAGACGTCAACTTTCGGAATCACTTCTTCTTGGCGACGGCTGAGACCAGTTGCATTCGCAGCAGCGGCCTCTTCGCAGGTGAATGGAATCGTGCGGCCGGTGCCACTATATAAAAGTCAGCTTCAAAGTGGGGTCTTGACTGAACCGTGAGATGACTTGCCGTGGGTCAAATCCGATCACATGAAAGTGCCCTCCAAGAGAGCTAGGATTATTTGTTAACAGATCCAATGCATCAAAGCTGGAGGGTATACTCACTCGCGGAGGATCGGTCCCTGCCGACCCGCGATGCGCTCGACAGTGGACGCTCCCGGCCCTCCAGGGTTATACAAGACACTCCCCTGGACAGGCTTCTTGGTGGCTTTGACTCTGATTAGCTGCAGGTTGATGGTTCTTGTATCGCTTGGGTTTGTATAGTCGAGCGGAACTCGGAGGGTTGCGCAGTCCCTTGGCTCGGTAAAGTTCCCATAGACATTATCGCCGAGGTCGATCTTGCATAGCGCCCACTCCAACTGAGAGATGTTCAAGTTTTTGGAGTTTTCAGAGCTTCTAGGCAGGAGAGAAAATCCTCCGGGGAAGGCTGAGCTTAGTGCCAAGCCTGCCAGCAAAGGGGTAAAGGTGACAATCGAGGATCTCATGGTGATGAGGCGTTGATGGAATGGAATGGTTGAAGGACAAGTGCTTGGGGAACAAAGACTTGATTATTACTTAAGGGGTCCTTATATACATGTCAACTTCGCCGACGACTTCTGTAGGTCTGTCTCATAAAGCCACCGGGCATAGCCTCACTGCGCAGCTGCATTAACCATGTTGTATGACACTGACGTAATGGGCCGAGATAAACACGCTGATAACCAGGACGGACAACTATTCACGAAGAACCAAATAAAGAACAGACGTTGCCAAGCCACAGCGCAATGAGTTGGGCGCACCAAACCACTGTTTTAGGCAAGTGATTTGTGAAGGTCTCACGCGGCTGTTAGTGCACCAAAGGGCCTTGGCACGATCTAGCCAATACGATACTGCTTACATACATACCGTCGTTATCATCAGCTCACGACGCTAGACTTAGACAGGACAGATGCGCCGCTTGATGATTGGTATTGGTTTAAGACTTTGTTAGTGTCCAGGGCCAAGCCTCGTATGCAGGGTAAGGATTATCACAAGGTCCGAGAGGATTACTGGTATCTGACTTCTGCTGGGACTGACATTGGCATGGCCCGTGAGATTATGCGTATTCTGGTCTGCATGGACCGTGAAACCGAGGAAACCGAGGACACCGAGACGCGTCAACTCCATGAATGCACTACTTGGACACCGCAAGCCGCTGCGTAGATGCGTAGATGCACACAAAGTATAGACTCGCCAGTTGGCTATGCATGCACCGTCATCGACCAATGCGGGTCTGTAACCCTCGACTCGCTCAGTATCTCATCCGAGTTCATGAATGAGGTTCATGACTCGATCAGCAATCAAGGATGTATCTGTGAGACATAGCTCGCCGAATGTGTATTCCAGCCGGGTGAACGCTGCGTCGTGCTTGGAATTCATTATTGAGAGAGCTACGTCGCCTAAATTAGACGGTAAGTGCTAAAATAACTGTATCTCCAGTATCAAATCATCAAAATCGGTCATAGAAACAAAACAGGTCAGAGAGGTTGAAGCCCTCGACTTACTTGAGGATGTATCGATGCGTTCTATACAACGCCAATTGTAATCAGAGTAGGATGTGTAAGCACTGAGTTATAATACTTAAATTTAAAGAAAATTATAATCTTAGTTACTATAGAAACACCTGGTTGTTAAAAGAGTAACGTGTGTGATAAGTATGCATCGCAGACAAGTATATATCGCACTGCACTATATAGCTAAAAATGGCTTACCCTATAGTAATTAAAATCTTAGATAAAATAGCTAAAAATGTAGAAAAAGTATTTTATATAATAGTATAGCTTAATATATATAGAAGTATTTTTTAAGGAATTTTTACTATTTTATATTAAGTAGAAAACCTTAAAATATAGTATAAATTATAGTGTAAATATACTTTAATATTTCTAGCTATATAGGATTTAAATAGAATTATTTAAATAGTATTTATAGCTTATATTATTACTTATATATAAGATATTAAGTATAATATATATATATAGCGAGTGAAATAATTAAGCAAGTGAAATAATTAAGTAAGT
>JAJODA010000366.1:0-13446 GCA_021730345.1 Fusarium cicatricum
TACGGGAAAATCCACCTACGCCGATGTCACGAAAGCGCCCCCACCTGGGACCAGCACGGAATTTCTTGCTGGTAAAGTCCCAGGTGAGGCCGGACCTGGCGTTTTCTATGACCCTGGTGAACATGACCCTGATAAAGGCCGCTCCCTCTCCGACTTGGCGACTCTCTACGGTCAGCAGCCGGCTTATTTCGAACCTCGCACCAACTGGGACCACTGGCAGCCGGATACATTCCCATTGTATTCTATGCCAAATAAAGGCCGTCAAGATGCCGCGAACGTCGTTCTTGCCCGGCCATGTTTTCCTACTCCCCGCCGTGAGTGGGGGCAGCACTGCAAGGAACTAAGTTCTGCTTTCTGGAGTCTACATCATCGCGACATGCTGACGGACGAAGCAATGCTTGCGCTATGTTCCCTCCTACAGCACGGTCTCGAGGATATACTAGAGGTAGAAGANNTGTTTGATACCGCCCTATCACCCTTTCCGGAGGTATGGCGTGATAGGGCGAAAGGAAAACGCTTTGTTGCCTCGGTCCTACACCATGGTCCCTCATTGCACTGGACATGCCTCATTTGGGATAGATATCTCGGTCAGCTTGTCCACTTCGACTCATTAGCTGCCGGACAAAAAGAACGCATGCAAGATGTGGTTATGGCCTGGCGGCAGCACCTCGCCGAGGCCGGCCTTCCGTATCACTTTGATTTCTTTGGACTCCCCCTCACCGCACAGCAAGACGGCTGGGAGTGCGGTGTTATATGCGTCACGGCGTTATTCAATGCTCTGCGAGGCCTCGTTGGCGCAACATACGACGAACTGCTGCAACAGGTGCCGTACAAACCCATCCAACTCGATAACTCGGAGTGCCAGCCTCCTCGACAAGGGTTCGGCCTGCTATACCGCGACTGGGTCCTCGAGCCCGGTAGGCAACTCGATAATGGCTCATATATAGCTACCCTGGACCGCATTATAGTATTATTTAGCTTCGCCATACTTGAAGAGCTCGGGATCCAGGATGGGCTAGTCAGGATTCAAGACAAAAACGGCTCGCCAAACCCCTCGCCACCCAGGAACACATCACCTGCTTCTAGCCCAGGGTCATCTCAACCTCCTGCGCTCCTCCCCGTCAGGGACCACAAACTAGTGACCTGGGAGATAATTGCCCCAAATGAACTTCTGCATACCTATGAGACCTATAACAGCCGCGGCGGTTACTGCACTTTCCATATCAGAGACTCGCCTCCAGATGGTCCTCACATGAAGAATCGCATCGTCCCTCTACCCAGGAAACTACACGCGCCATATAGGAAGTCAGCCACCACGTCGCCCCATTCCTATCTCAGCCAAGCACAAATCCCTCCTTCTATACTTAACGTATGGGGAGAACGCGGTTATGACTGCAGTGGCAGAGTCCCTATTAGGCGAACCTAATAAACCTAACGTTGGATGTTTTAATAGAAGATCTATTATAATTATATAAAGCCTCTTGCGCCGAGCGAGGACAACGTCCCGCCTGTACACCGTCTCGAGCGTCGACCGCTTGGTCGATAGCGAGGCGTCGCCGAGCACTAGGGGAATAGCTGCGTCTCCATCTATGTTTATAGGACAAGTCTTCCTGTCTCTTCGAAAGTGCAATACGTTCAGCATGCCTAGAGATCCTTCTAGTTGATATTAGAGTGCTTGATGGGGTTAGAGTCATCAGATTGGTGGAGGACTCAGGGTCGTCGTTATATTTACCTCTACCCTTCTCGACCGCCACTATGTTTGTAAAGCGGTTCTTTAATCTATTCGCGTGCGTTGCGAATGACCCAACGACCGAATTCAGTCCTGGTTCCATGCCTTAGTGACGTATGGCACCACTGCGCCACAAGGCAAAAGTATGAGAACCCCACGCCAATACACAGCATAGGCAGGATCAAATACAGTGTAATACTTAGCCTCTCTTGTAGGTATTCTTATTTTACGATATAGGGCTTATAGTTTCGATTACGCTCGATAAAGACGCAGATGGGGACCTCTTCTAGTAGAATCAGCTTATACAATCACGTAGCTCTACTATCTCCTTATTCTCTCGGTGGGGGGGTACTGATGACGACTTGGTCCTGCGCCTGGCGGAAATGCCGAAGCAGATCGGTAGGTCGGTCCTCCCCAAGGCTCCCCTCACCTGCCGACCCAACACCGTGCACCGCTGGGGGATAGTTCGCTGATGAGCTGATGCTAAAGCACAAGGGCGTCAACAACCAGCTCCTGTGCGAGCTAGGCTGGCTCGCCGCCACGTGCAGCCGCCATAATTCGCGCGATATGGAGTGCTTTCTCGCCAACCACCAGCCTCTCTGCCAGCAATGCAGCAGCCTCCAGCGCGCCTTTGGAGACCCACAAGCGATCATGAGATAGGTACTTCATAGCAGCGATAGAACGTGTGTAGACCGGTGCGTGACGTTCATCCGGCATGTTTACCAGGCGATGGCGAGAGAAAACGGGGACGCGGCGAGGCCTAGGATCCATCAGCCTCGCAGCCTGGCGTGCCAGCTGTGGTTCGAAAGTGGGCCCTCCGTGCCGTACGTTCTATACGCTGATGTGAGACCATCGGTCCGGGCCGCCATGCCTCGACGCCTCCATGTCACCTCTACATGGGGATCCCCCAGGGTCAGACGAGCTTAAATGTACCTCATCTCGATTGGCGAAAGCTTCTATTGACGCCATTCTCTGTAGATCACGGTTCCTCCGCAGCTCCATGCTCGCCCTTCCCAGTACTCACCCACGGCCCGGCCCTGCGCTCGCCTACCGCAGCATCACCCTTCTCACTCATTTAGGCCCAAGGTAATAAAATCCTGTCGGGCCCCCCCTCGCCGGCGTCTTCTCCACCAGCTACTGTGATCGCCGAGCGGCCCGCTGGGCCCGCCGGGCCCGCTCGGCGTCTGCTCTCTCCGTGAGGTTCTTGCTCGCCGCTCTGATGATGTCCTTCCACTGGTCGGTCGCTACCAGTCCGCTCGGGATCGTCGTGACGAAGTTTCCTGTCGTCGGGATCCGCTGGGTCGGACGTGGGCCGAGAGTACCTTCGCCGCCTCCGCACGCCTGCCACATCAGCCGCATGGCCCGGCTGCCAGGGCCGCGCGCCTCCATGACGGTGCCCTCCTCCCGCAACCGTGCTGCGGCGGCTTGGTTCACCTTGGATTCCTCTGCACCTTCAATCACGAGGGCCGGCTCCCCGACGGTGTGCTGGGCGTGTTGCGTGGTGCCGTTGTCTACCTAAGACAATTCGTCGGCTTTCATCAAGCGCCCGTGCATGCGCTGGCCGCTCGGTTGTGCCCGCTCCACGACAGTGCCTCCATGGTGCGGCGGCGCGGGGGGTAGGCCCCTGTCTTCTCGCTCTGTCTTCATCTCGGCCAGGTCGCGGGAGAGAAGAAAAAGGGGGCGGCGGGTAGAAGACCCGTAGTCAGGGTCCAGAAACCCAAAAAAGAGGAAGATTATGCCCAACTATAGCGGGAGGGAGAGAGGAAAGCGGTCAGCAGTAGTCATAATGACGGGGAGAGAGGGGAGACAGCCTTGCCTTTTCGTCTAGCCAGGGTACAGGTGATACCGAGGATGCTAACGACGCTATTGATGCAGTCGGTGTGGAAGGTGCGCTCGCGGTAGACTAATAGTAATAATGATACCGCTCGTGCGGTCAACATACAAGAAGTGGAGGAGAATCTCTGCGTAAGAGAGGTGAGAGGTGACGGACCACTGTGCCACGCTGATAATTAGGGAGAGGATAATGAATCATATGCGGTGAATAGTGAGCAGGAAAATAAGGAGAACCTCTACGCAGAGGAAGCGATGACGCAGGCGGGCCAAGAGAGCATGCTCGAGTCGGTTATAGTGAAGTAAGAGGAGGAAGAGAATAAGGATCTTGGCGCGTGCTCAGTGCCCTAGATAGCCATCTCGGGAACCCTCAGTGAATCAGTAAGGCCGGCTGAGATCATTTTATTCACTTAGCCAATACGCGACACTTGCACAGCAGGGTAATCATGAAAAAATAGGAACGATAAGAACAATAGCAATCACAATCATAATAACAAACAATAATAGATTTTGCAAACAAACCTGGCTACTCCTGCACACCGCGCGTCAGACAAACACGCCAACGACATTTTCCTCGCTCAGCATCATCATCAGCCCAAGACCGAGCGCTAATCCACGCAAGGGGTGAAGCCGTCACTACAACGACCTCCGTGTGTTCTTCCCTTCTCCTCACCCGTGCTGTCTATTGATACTGACACTGATGCTGCCGATCCAGTCACAATGTCACCTGCCAGCCTCCAGCCCAGCGAGCTGTCCCGGCTCGCCTACATCGAGGAGCAACCCTCCCACGCGTTGCCCGACATCCGGGAAGCCACGCGGCCACGTCTCGCGGTCCAACACTTTGCCGAGATACACCCTCTTGTCCTTCACGACCTCGAGGGCCACCACTTCGACCCTGCCCTGGCATCCCACCGCGTCCGCTTGCAGCTCGTACGTCCACCCCGAACTCTCCTGCTCGCGGCGCTCCGATCCCCACGTTGACACGGCTTGACTGCTCTTCCCAGTACCGTAGGCACCTCCGAGTCATGTACGTTGGCGGCGCCGGCATCGATCGCCTGGGCAACTCCCTCTACGTCAAGGTGGCCCTCGGTCCTGGAGACGTGACGGCAGAAGATGCTCGGAAACCCATCGATAGCCTCCTCAAACTCTTAAACGAGCGGACAGCCCACGTGCTTGCGGCGCAGGACATGCTACAGAACTGCACCCCTCGCCCCGTCTACACATTGACGGACATGTCCTCGACACGCGGGTGGTTCTTCTTTGCCTTCCTCGGCACGACCCGCGGTATGTTGGCATTCTTTGTTGCCTCCTGCGGGCAGCGCAACCCGTTCATGTGCGCGGTTTGCTGCACCAAGTTCGAGGTCATGGTGAACCGAGACGGCGAGCACGTTCTGCTCCCTTTCCCCGAATGCATCAGCCTGCGGAGTTTCATGGGTGGCCAGTGTGCCAACTGCATCTATGAGTGCAGCACGACCCCAAATGGAGCGCGCTGCGAGTGGACGCAGATGCGCGGCTACATGGCGCAGAGCGAGGGCGATAGCGAGGGGCCGTGGCACTACCCTAGCCGCGTGCTGAGTGACGAGACCTGCCCAGAGGTGCACCCGGTCCCTTGGCCTTGACTGTCCACCTACCTGTCAATAGAGGAGGATTAGGTTGAAGGTGATATGCTCTATACGGACAGGGCAAGCGGTGGTATGGGTAGGTATTTTCTTATTCTCTCGATAGTGGCAAGGGTATCTAAATAAATATGACCAAACGATGACGGGCGCGTGGGTGTATAACCTCTCTCTCTCTCTCTCTCTCGGGGGTGAAGCTGAATAAGAAGAGCCTTATTAACCTCGTGCGATCTAATCTGGGGGGGGCGGGGTTGGAAGGGGAGCGAGTTACGTGGGATTCGGACCTGCAGGGCCCAGCGTCTCCGCAACCTTATCCGCAACTGCCGCAAGGTTATCGCATAGCACAGAGAGCAGCACACGAGGGTGAAGAAGAAGAACAGAAGAGACCATCATGCCGTAATAATCGACCTAGGCCGCGATGCTAGCTCCTTGCGCAGCGGGCCCCATTCAAGACAGCGCCTCTTGGCCTGGGCCACTAGTGATGGTCTACCTGTCTACCGCGTTGCCCTCGGCAGCCTCGGCATGTTCGTCCTTCCTCCTCCTCGTCGCCCTTAGTCTTCTCGCCGCCTCGCTGCAACGCGTTTGGTCCTGGCTGAGCATGTCTCCCCGCGTCAATCACGCGGCTTCTGGTGTGAGCTTGATGACGCCGGCACCGGCCATGATGGTGTCACGATCGCGGATGTCGTGGCCATGTCAGAGCTAGGCTCCGTCATCCGCCTACCGACAGTCGTTGGCTGTGGCCAGGAGACCCGTTGGATCCCGTAGCGCAGAGCGGGCGGACCGGCCGAAGCGCAGCTCCGTGGTCGTCCTCTGGTCAACGGTGCGGGAGGGCGCTCGCCATCGTACTCGAGGGTGCCTGGATCATCACGGCCGGGCTGGCATTGTCTGACCCGATGCGCGCAGCAGATCGGAGGCAGCAGAGGCCAACTATCTGGCGAGGCATACGTGTCGGTCCTCTGGCGTCCAAGGCCGGCCTATCGGGTCCCCGGTTGATCGGCATAAGGTTGAGGAACTCTCCGAGGGGGAGGGGGGTCGTCTCTGCTGAATGAGACCCAGCGCAGAAGCGTCGCGCAGGAGCTTGGCCGTACGCGGGAAAGGACAGCGTCGTTCGAGGTGGTATTGCTGTTCGGGGGGTACAGGGCCGGCTGTTAGTAGCTGTAGAGGCTGGGCAGGGCAAAGAGCGTGGAGTGCAGGAGGAGAGGGTAAGCGGGATCCAAATGCGAGAAGCAGGCAATCAGGTCGCTACCTACCGGCCGCAGGAGGTTACATTCTGCCGCGTATGCAATGCATTCGAGTGTCAATAAAATAGCCTCCACCGCGCGTTGCCCTCACGCACCGGAACAAACCACACACGCACCTCCACGCCCATGCGTGCGCGTCCGTCTCTCTCGATATCGGGAAAGCCGCCTGATCCCTCAGTTTTGCCGCCTCTCTTCCAGCCGCACCGTCCTCGCACGCCTTCCTAACCCGCAGCCACGTATTCGCCCCGGCGCCATACACATGGCCCTTCCTCTCTTTCTCCTCTATGTCGCGCCACGGCGAGCGCTTGACGCAGACGTAGACGCAGGGCGAGGCCCACGACGACGCTGTACCTCGTCGTCCTGGCCGAAGGCGAGAAGCTACAGCACACCGCCATGCTCCGCCGCGTCGTGGTGTCTGATGTGCGGAACTAGGCGGTATCCGACCTTGAGGCAATACGACTTCGGCAGCAAGCCGCACCCTCCCTACTTTTTCCAGGAGTATTTTGAAGATGACAACCCGGTCCACATCGACCAAGCCACCCTGGGATGTATCCGAACCCTCTTTGGCCGCCCCCGCCTGGCTCGGAAGTTGACTGCCTTACACGCTCGACAGCACGACGAGTATTTCGTGGTCCTGCATGCCTGCGGACGCGCGCTCGACCGCAAGGGCACCCTCTTATACCAAGAGGTCACCTCCTGCTACGACTACCATGACTGATGAGATAGGCCCTTTGCCTGCTCATCAATCTGACTAACCACGGCGTCTACGCAGATGCGGACCTCAGCATACCCAAGGGCTGGCTTTTCTTCAGCGTCGTCATGCAGAAGCGCAGCGTCCTCGTTCTCTTTATGGCCTCCCACGGGACCGCAACCAGTCCCCGTGCGAGGCATGCGGCAGCAAATTTATACGCAGCGTCAACGCCGACGACGAGCATGTCCTCTACCCGTTCGCCGGCTGCATCAGCATCCTTGGCTTCATGCACGGCCGGTGCGGCAACTCCGTCTGTCTCAAGATCGAGCACGCATGCATGTGGACGCCCATATCTGCGTACCAGCTCGCCCATGTGGAGGACGGACCCCGCGCGCTCGTGTTTGCAAGCCTGGTGCTCATGTCAGCCGTCCAAGAGCATGATGCGTTCTCGTCGCCGCCCCTCAACCCGTGGGACAACAGAGCTCGAAGAGCCGTGGGCAGTCCCACGCCGCAAGACACAGGGTGGCGGCCCTTCTCATCTCTTCTTGCTTCCCTGCGCGGCGCCCATGGCGCGGTTCAGCCGAGACTCCACAAGCTTTATGCGTTGACCTTCTCTCCTTCTTTATATAACAGTCACCAGCCGACCAGGCCTGAGCCTGACGAGCCTGGGTACTAGTAGGTCCCTTGCGTGCCGGATCGAGTGCTCTCTTGTGGGAGCAGCTCAGTCAGCCATCTATTAGAGGGCATACTGCCATATTTCAAAGGTTAAGAAGAGCGACGTGTTTACCGCGTCCCGGAAGAGCATTTCTATCTATATTCCCCTATAAGTACAAGTATCCCCTAATTTCGCAGTTAGATTCCCCTGCGAGGCATTCTAGCCCTCAAATGCCGCATCCACAATCCTGTCCCAATCCTCCTGCCCGCAAATACCATACGGCAGGACAGTCAACCAGCCGCTGCTCTCGGCAATGTGTCGCGTTGAGGTCTCCGGGGCCGGTCGGAGCCCCAGCTGCTCCCTCAACCCGATCACCATCTCCCTCCCCCCTTCCCTGCCGCTGGGCCAGGTCCGTGTCAGCCTGCTCGCCTGGCTTTCCACGAGATCGTGCTGCGTAGCCCCCAGTCGGCTGATCGGAATTGCGTCCTCGAGGACGCCTGTGTCGTTGAAATCGGCCCTTACCGGCAGACCTGTCAACTGGATGCCCTCCATGTGGCTGCCGTTGGTTGACTGGGCGCCCGGATCCTTGTCGTCGAGGGACAGGTTCGAGATGATGTCGGTCATGTCGCCCGCGGACGTGCCGGGGCTGGCCCGCCGGGCTACCCTGCTGACACGGCCCAAGGCGGGGGTCAGAGCCGGCGTTGACGCCAGCGATATGCAGTCCCCGGCCGCTGCCGCTTGCGCCGCTTGCGCCCGGGCCACCGTCTGTACATCGGCGTGTTCGCCGACCCGCCGCACCCTTGTGCCATCCACCACCCAGCCTCGCCTCCTGTAGAGCGCCGTCACGTCGTCCGGCACCGTGACTGGTCGTACGGGGAGCTTGCCACGCAGAGATTGAGGGTGTATATTGCTCAGGTGGCCTCGCGCGGACAGCTCTCGGCGAGCCTTTTCCGATGACGGGACCTGCACCAGCCGGCGCGTCGTGGGGCCGTCCGGCCGCACGGCGCCCGCGTGCTGGACGTAGCTTCGCCCGCCTCGGTGCGTCCATCGGGCGTGGAGCAGGCCGTCTTCCCCCGTGTTCACGGGCGCCCTTGCGTCGGGGTGCGGCGGCATCCACCACGGCAGCATCTTCCACGTGCTGACGCCCGCTGGCATGATGATCTTTGTCCGGCTCTCGTCCCAGATGCCACAGTATCGCAGGCCAACCTCCTCCATCGCCCACAAGCGCCAGTTGCCCTTGATCCGCCCGAGCTGGGCATCGTAGGCCGCCTGGCCTTGCTGGTTTATCCAGGGCTCCGGCAGCCAGTCGCAGACGCGCAGCTCCGGCACGCTAAATGGGTTGGCCTGTCCACCGCCGAACTGGAGCCGCTCGACCCGCATGATCTCGCAGAGCTCGGGATAGTTGAGTCCGGCGTGCCCTCGAAGCGTCTGCCGCACAGCCTCGAGGCACAGCAGCCCGCACTCCCAGTCCTGCTGTTGCGGCGAGATAGGTATGGCACTGAACGAAAAGTCGTAGGGCTGGCTGTTATACGAGAGAATGACCTGCATGGCGGCGAGCGTCCGGCGCAGACGATTCCTATACGAATTGATGTTATTCTGACCGACGAGCGAGTCCCAATGCAGCATGTGTCCACGGTGTCGGTCAAAGATGGCGATGGTCCAGTGGCCCCACCCATTCTCCTGATCGCTGTGGTTGAACGGGATAATGAGGAATCGCTTGTCGGACCAGGCCTGCTGTAGCGCCTGGTTGGTCGGGTAGCCGAGCCGGGAGCAGGCCTCCATGGCCACTTTGGGGACATCTGGCAGCAAGGTGCCGCCGCGGAACAGACCGTGGTGGTGCGGCTGGCCCTCATTGGGGTTCGTGACCATCTGAAGGACGGGTACGTCGACTGGCCTCGCTGCGACCGCAACAATATCCTCGAGATCACGCATCGCCAGGCGCAGACCGGCCACGAGGGCCAGCCCCGTCAGCTGCTTCCCGCCCATGAGCTGATCCATGAGCCGGCTGGTGTCGAACACGTGCTCCCGCCACGCGGTGAGGCCGACCTGCCTGTCATCACAGAAGGGTTGGCACGCCGCCGCATTGATGCCGTCTAGGCTTCTCGTCCGGTCGCGGTCGTTCTCGCCGAGGACGGGGCAGTGCGGGCAGTCTCTTGCCTTCATCACCTCAGTCATATGGTCCCAGTTCAGCCGGGGTGAGCTCTCGGCCGGCTGCAGATGGAACAGCTCTTGCAGCCTGGCCCGGGCCGTACCTTCCTCTGGACTCGTAAAAGGGTTCCGGCCACCAAGCTGAGCCACCGCGCCGTGTATGAGGGGTGCCATACGGTCCGATGGTAAGTAGTACCACGCTGTGCTCGTCGCGGCAGGAGTTGTCATGTTCGATATCGCGGGCTAGCGCGAGGCGGCAGGCTCGAGGAAGGGGTAGGGCCGGCGCGCCGCTCAGCAGGCAAAGGAGCGAGGGCGAATCTGTGTCGGCGCGGGTAAGTTTGGTGGGAGATAACCTAAGGAAGCAGGTTAGCCCTGTGCGGCAGGGTCGATCCATCGCCCACGACGAGGGAAGGCCGTCCCTCGCGAGGGAAACCTCCGGTAACGCCATGAAAGGGGGGGGGGGGCGGACGTCAGGGAATAGCAGACTCAGCTTGGCGGTTGACTGACCGATCTCGTTGACAAAGGAAGGCCGAGGAACCTCGAGGCAGGCTGCGGCGAAGATGAACACGGCGCACGCGCGGGTATATGGCGAGACGAGCGAAATGAGCGAGCCTTGTAATAAGGGTCACAGAGGCAGCGATGTTGATGATATCGCTCCAGTCTGCCCTATTGTGGTATTAGAGAAAAGGGTGACCAGGCGGGGATGCATATGCAGAAGATGATAAAGGAGGACAGCGGGAGAAAGAAGGAGGAACAAGGCGAAAGAGAAGAAGCCATACGGGAAGAAATACTGCCCTGCGAGTGCGTGCCAGCTGTCAACACCAAGCGAGGCCCTCTCTTAACAGTGATTCATTCACTAATGCCCTCTTGTTATCCTTACGCAAACATAGCCTTCCTTCCCCTCCTCCACACAAACAACAATCTTAACAACAAACAGCCGCCCCCCATCACAAACAAGTTACCTAGGCAAAGGCATACTCTCTTGATTACCCCCTACGAGATCCCCTCCTACCACAAGACCGTGGCGCGCTTCCCTACACATTCCAGCCTCATCAATCCTCTGATCCTCCGTGAGTCTTGGACCTCGTCCCCGGGGCAGAGCCGCGCCGATACTAACCCATCATCCCCAAGGTTCTGTGCTACATGTACACGCTTGCTCCCGATCTCTGACGCAGCCAACGGCTCCCCCCTCACTCTGTCACCGCGCGCGCCGGCCTCCGCTGGCCCCCCGACTCCACCCTACGGCTGCTCCTTTCGTTGAAGGTCTCGGCACGGCAGGGACGAGCCAAACCTTCGCCGTCCTCATCGCCGGCGCTGCCTACCCTCTGACACTAAAGCACCCGCCGCCAAGGTATACGCCTCACTCCCCCGGCCTCCGGCCCATCAAATCTATTCAGGGGATGTGAAAGCTGACATGGCCACCCTGCCTCTGCAGACAGCGAGCCCCCCTCGTCGACTGAGGCAGTCTAGACCGCCAGAAGGATACTTTACCTGCCCGAGAGACGCGATACCTGCCTCTGCCGCCCCGACAGCATGAGCCACGCCAGCCGTCACTCGACCGCCGGCCCGGCTACCATGGGCGCGCAGGACGCCCCTTCCACCGCGTCAAAGCGCACGACCATCTCGGATCGCCCATCCTCTGCCCTCCCCGACCTCCGCGCCGTGGCCTACTCGACCATCTCGGCCAGTCAATTTGGCAACGACGGCCCGCCTGGCGACCGCAGCGACGCGCGCATACTCACCGCGGCCGAGTTCCCCGACCTGGCCGTGGAGCTCTTCCACGGCGCCTTTGCCATCTGGGTATGCCATGGCCTGGCCCTCGACCGAGCCGGTCATCCTCTCTACTTTGAGCTCGCCCTACGAGAAGACACCGAGGCAGACGGCAACCAGTGGGCAGGCAGAAAGCGGCAGACGTTTATCCGTGGACTGTTTATGGCGAAGCTCGCGAGACGGGATGAGGGTTGGGCGGCCTTTGCCGCTCGACTCGCCAACAATCCCGTGCTGCCCATGTTACCCGTGTACATCTTCTCCGAGGTCTCGCACCCCCGTGGCACACTCCCCCACGCCATTCTCACCCGGCCTGCCGCCGCGATAGCCCTGGCCATCATGTTCTGGGGCCTCCAGGCGCCATTGACGTGCCTCCACTGCGCGCACCAGTTCCGCCGACGGCCGTCGACGAGCGGCGAGCACGGCCTGTTCCCCTTTCACGCCTGCCGCGTCCTTCCCGGCGTAGCCAGGGGCGCCTGCGCCAACTGCGTCATCAGCGGATGTCACGACTGCATCTATGTGGACATGCGCCACTATATCGTACCCGATCTGCCGCGCAACGCAACACCTAGCTTGCACCTTACTGGCCGCGACTTCGAAAAGGTCAAGGCGGCGCTCGTGGGGCAGCACATCCTAGGGTCCCTGCCTCCGTTCTGCCTCGCCAGGGAGACGGCACCCCGTATCTCGTGCAAGGTCACTCGGCCCTTGAGATCAGCCGCGCAGAGGGCAGTTGATATACGCGAGGCTCGCGAGAAGATCAAAGCCATCGCGGGTTGATAGACAAATACTATAACCAGACTGGTTAGGCTTTCCGTTGAGCGAGGCATACTTCTCTCTGAGCTGCCCTCGCGCTTTATCGTCTCTTATGACTGCGTTGCGGTAGCTTCCTGACTCCATAGGCATACCCAAAGCGTTACAATCCGTCATCTCAAGGATCTCGAGGATTTGCCGTACCTGGTCGACTTGCGAGAGCGTGATCTCGTCAGCATCTTGTCGGATGGCCTCGCCCAAGAAGAACTGTGGAAACCCCGTTTCCTTGAGCTCGAGGTTTCTGCGTTGCCCGTCGTAATGCGTGGGTGTGGTCTTTTCGTTGGGCGTGATTGGGAAAAGGTCATCGATATAAGAGAGCGTGATGATGCTATTTTCTAGGTCTGTGTAGACGGAAGTGTCAGAAATAAGCTATTTTATGCCAATTTCCCTCACATCTCGTCGTGCTTGTTTCTTGTGTATTCGAGCACCTAGTTGGTTGTAATGAAACTATTGTCCGAAGATTGGTTGCTTATGGGGACGAATTTGATGCATCCGCTGTCTAAAAATGACATTAACTCGTCGTAACACCCTATTCGCCACTCGCGGCCATCATATTTTGCCAGGGCGAGGCTGACGGTCCTGAGCTCGGTGTGTGTGGGAGGGTGTCATAACCATCGCTGATTCTCTTGTGTCATCAGTTGCGTCTCTCACGGTGAAGTCTTCTGTCGAATACCTCGATTTGTATACCTCTCGGGGCATGCTTCGTACGATGGAATAGTCTCGAGGCACGGGAACGTGCTCGTGTAAGGTCAGCTGCGAGGTCACGACGACCTCTCTCTTCGCTGGGTTCCAGACGCAACAGTGGTGTTTTCCTTGATAGCCGACGTGGATGCCTTTCTAGCCGCGATTGTACATCTTGTCGGACTTGACGCTATTCTCTGGTTCAATATTGACAAAGATCTTACATCCTAGGGTTCTCAGGTGCGCGATGGTTGGCTTGTTATCTCCTAGCATATGAT